>CM021102.1:500892019-501005990 GCA_007115665.2 Sequoiadendron giganteum | reverse complement strand
AAATAAGGGACTCATGTCCCGAAGTGATGCATTTTTTTTGTAATTTTTTTCCAACTAAATAATTAATTATGAATTTTTTATTACAACTTTAAAAAAATATAAAACTCGTATGTCTGACCAACTTAATTTGATCAAAACTTCAAGAAATTCAATTCTTTTTTTTAATCCTATAGTATTTGAAGCATAGAATGTAAAACATGTTTTGGATTCAAAAAATGTGATACAGTTTGAAAGCTATAGATTTTTTTCAATCAGCCTATCAATCAGGACTTTAGCCGTAATTCAAATAGAAAATGAATAATAATTATTTATTAAATTCAAACTAAAGCATAATTTATATTGGTGGAAAGCTGAGAATCTCCTTAAAAACCCTTTTCGTTTTATGAATTTTGGGTAAAAAAAAAGTCGTCAACCACATGGGCCATCATATCACTTAAATCTCGCCACTTTTTGGCCCATCATGATCCTGCACATACCCTTGACATAAACACCCTATTCAATTTATAACTTGAATGCGGTTTTTCCAATGGCATCCATTAAACCAAGTAAACCTTAATCCGTTGAAATCAACATCCAAAAGGCCTTCATCAAAAATAAAATTAGGAAAATCCAACATACTTTTCAAGTAAATCCTCCAAACCCATCATTTTCTTAGAAATAAAACTAACCTTTAGTTACAAGAATAGATATATGGTTTCTAAGCACTTTTTGTTGCAATAGCCTTTGGTACCTTCAATTATTGTAGGGTTCCAAAGAGTAGAAATGCCACTAGAGGCCACTTCTGCATTGCATATACAATACTTTGCCATTGGCCATATGTTTCTATTTTTTTTTTCAAAAGTTCCTTATTGCATTTGGGTTTCTTGCATAAGGGGGACATCCACTTTTAGATCCATAATAGAACATTGAAAAATATCTTGTTTTAATGTGTTATTCATCCAACAAATATTTCAAGTCATTATCTTCATTAGTGGATGTTGGTAGTTCTTGTTCTTTACTATTTTCTCCATTGTTTACCTCAAGTTGTATCTCTAGTTCCAACACAACTGAAAGATTGGCCTGGGCTGGCCTTGACACCTCACGTCAGACCACGATTGAAGGGGGGAGACGACCACAAAAATTGTTGTCTTTTTTATTCTATAGCTTGAGATCATAACCCAAACTTTGATTTCGAAGTTATGGAGGAAGGATGGACTTTGTTAACTGCTCTATTCACACAAATTCTTACAAAAACCAGTCAATATTTTTTAAGAGTAACATTACAACTAGCTGAAACCGACTGCAAGTAGGGGCAATCGAGCTAAGACCCGAGGGGTCAAGCCCAAGCTTCCACTTGCAAATGAAAGGAAGGTCTTAAAATTCTTATCCAAGGCCCACATGCCTCCAATAAGGTTCTTAATTATATCTTCATGATTCTAAAAACTAAATAGAAACAAACCATTGGACATCGTGATGACACTCATATCACCTTTAAGTTTCGAATTTGAATCCATCCATTTTCCCAATTCATTAATATTTGGTTTGAAGCACAAAAACTTACCCACTAATGAAAGATCATGAGCCGCAATGGTCTCTTTCATTATTTTGTTGGAAACTTCAACATCGAAACCGTCCACTGCACATCTAACCCCAAAAAGGGGCAACAAAGTTTTTTGACCATTCCTAAAGAGGACACCACAAGATGACGAGGCAAGTTTGAGTATCATCCTAGAAACACATGTCATTGGGTTGGATTTCTCATCAATAACCACAAACACTAGCTAGGATCCCCCCACCCAACACCGCCATGGTTCAATAGGTAGGAGCAGAAAAAATTAAAATTTGCGTAAGGGTGCATAGAGCGGGAGCGAGAGCAGAGCATATGCATGTTAAGAACCCATTATTTGTCCTATCTTAAATAAAAATTTCAAACAAATTTTACAAGAAATGGAGGATTGTTCCTCTAGAAAAACATTTTTTCTACGATATAGGAAAATGAAAGGACAAATATAATATATACATATGTATCATATAATATAATTTCTTTTAAGTGAAAGTTTCAAGCCACCTATTTTATAAATTATTATAAAAACTTAAGTTTTGTTGATCTTTAAAGAACAATAATCCTAAATTTAAATTTGTCAATATTTTGAATATAAATAAAATCCTAAGTAATTATTAATTTGGTTCTAGTTGGGCATGTGTCCTTTGCTAGCAAAACAAGAATTTGAACTCTAAGAGCAAACCAACACAAGGCACAAAAAACTGCATGACAATCTATAATCATATAAATAACACAGAGACCAAAAAGATAAAGAACAACATAAAAAACACAAAATGAAAAAAATATGTACAAATACTCCCACCAACCATCCTTAGGAGAAGTAGCGCTTGATATGTTACCCATGAACTATGAACTCTAATAAATATCCATCAAAACTCTTGAAGCAAAAATAACCTAACAACATCATTCAATATTTTAATGATATCCAAACAGAAACACATAAAAAAAATTATGTTTATTTCATCTTGCGATCTAGAATCTTCCCAAAGTATCACTATTTCCCTTTAAAACAACAAAGTAAAGCCTATGACCCCACATTTACTCATTTGCATCTAGAGTGTTTCAGATCATATTCAAGATAGATTTATTATTGGATTGAAACTATGTATTTCCTACAACTCAACCTCTAGGAACTCCTCACATTGAAGCATAAGCCTACATCTTTTAACCCAAAACATTTAAGATGCAATGCAATTTTGAGAGCATAACAACCTTTACAAGTCATTGAAAGAAATCAAAGAATTCAATATTGTTTGGAAGGGGTCAGAATATTGATGATAGATAAGGGGTTAAAGACCCAATTTAAACATATGCAACCAATACAATAGGTCAATGATTAAACATTAATGTGGACGACTAACTGCACAACTTACAAGACAATACCAATTAATGAGAAAACAATAATCCCCGAGTCCATGGTTTGGCAATAACTCAATTGAAATCAATTCAATTTAAAAAAAGACATGAGCAATCAATTTCAAAAGCAACTCAATGATATTTGATTCCATAGTCTATTATAATTACATGCAAATAAAATTTACAATGTTTTCTATACGCATCTCTTTTTTTCCTACTCTCCATCCTTCAATTTCATGTTTACTTGTGCCCTTCCTCATCTATGCACTGTCCTTGTATCTTTATTTTTGCTTTGACATGGATTATTGGCACAATTTCCTCTACTTATTTCATCAACATTTTCATTGAACACCTGTTGTCATGCTATCCATTCCTCCTTATGGCTACGATGCATCTTCCATACCTATACTTTGTCTTCTCTATCACTAATCTACCATGCCAATTTTGGTTTTCTTTTCCTTTTCAAATTCCTCCTACACATGACGTGCAACCTATATACATGTGAGTCTTTTGATTTTTTTTTAAATTTGTTGTCTTAATGCACGACTTTTGATATGGATCGACTCTATTTCTTGTGAGTTTATTTTCCTTCACTATTATAAGGAGCGAATTACTTCTATTTTTCCTTTGTATTTTATCTTGGCGTGGTCTTCTCAACGGTTAATTGTCTTGTTTGACTGTCCAGATTTGTCACTTCCTTCAACTGCACACATCTATCTTAGTCGTTTCTTTAATATTTCATAGCCCCTCTGTCTTCTTCTCCCATGCCCCTTCACAACCTCTTTTCAGTTTCTCTTCTTACATCGATTCATTTCCCCCTCATGCTTGCGTGGTTGCCTAGTATCATTTTTTTTTGTTAAATGTTCCAATCTATTTTTGTTGAAATTGCTACCACCATTTTGTGGCCTGAATGGTAATTCAAATTTTAAATCTCACAACCTGTGCATTTCCAAATCAAATTGAACTCCTTGAATCAATCACAAAACTCCGAAAATGCAAAATGAAACAGAAACCAAACCATCTGAAAGAAATCAAACCAAGATACTTTTGGGATGATGCAGATCATTGATTTGTCAAAGATGTTCTTGCATCAGACATGTTGAGTAAGAAATCTGCAAGCATAGGTTCACAAAGATAGAGTTGAGTAGTCAAACTACTCTTCTAGGTTGCAACCAACCTACAACGAACTCCATCAATGTCCAAAGTGCACAAACTAGTTCTTCATCTTTTTCCAGAGCCTTGCCAGATACTTTTGGGATGATGCAGATCATTGATTTGTCAAAGATGTTCTTGCATTAGACATGTTGAGTAAGAAATCTGCAAGTAGAGGTTCACAAAGATAGAGTTGAGTAGTCAAACTACTCTTCTAGGTTGCAACCAACCTACAACGAACTCCATCAATGTCCAAAGTGCACCTTCATCCTTCCCCTCGTGGTCTCATGTCCACCATGAACTATCCCCCTCCACCAAATACCCTCTATTCTCTTCCTCTCATTCATGGGATCTAACCCACCGCAAGCCGACCACCTCCACCAAGCATTACCTGCAACATCAATTACAACTCCTATATGCAAATATTTATTATCTAGACTCCAATTTGCAACTACATGGTTTCTCTTTCTATCTACTTGCACTTCTTCTTTACTTCAACAATATGAAATTTCAACTTAACCTCCTCATCACTAAATTCAAGATAACTCAATTGACGTCTTCTTCCTTCGTTGCGACATTCATCTTCTTTCCTCCATCTACAAGCTTACCAAACCATTCTTTTTCTACAACCAAAAATTGCAAAATTAATTCATGCTTACCTTTACCAATTACAATCTCTTGGCATTCCATCGCTGCAATCACATCATGGCATGTCTTCGCTGCAACCTCTTCACTCTTCATATCCTTTTTACATTGCCATCATTGCCAAAATCTTGCTCTTTTCATACAACCTCCATCCATCCCATATCATGGGATTTCTCCTTAATAATATCCCCCCCATCTCATTTGTTGTAATATTTCACAACTCTTACCTCATGCTCGACAATCTACAATCACATTTCTTTTTGTGGCTCCCTAGCTCTCAATGGCTCAAGGCTTTTCTCTACCTGCAACAATCCTCACACAAGCCGTTCTTTACTCCCTTCGCACTTAAAATCCCATGCTTTGATACTAATTTATGCAAACTACTAACAACTCAACTCACATAATAGCACCAATTATTGGGAAAACAGTAATCCCTCAGTTCACGGTTTATATTGTTTTGATTAATGACTTTTCTAGTTCAAATCCCCATCTTTGTGTTTCTTGCTCTTTATCCTTCAATTCAATGTTTACTTGCGCCCTTCCTTATCTATGCACTACCTTATGTCTTTATTTCTAATCTGACGTGGTCTAATATCACAATTTCCTCTGCGTATTTCATCAATATATAAATTCAGGACCTCTTGTCATGCTGCCCATTCCTCCTTATGGATGTGATGCATCTTCCATGCCTATGCTCTGTCTTCTCCAGCACTAAGTAATCGTGCCAATTTTGGTTTTCTTTGCCTTTTCAAATTCCTCCTCCACATCAGGTACGGCTTGTATACATGTGAGACTTTTGATTTTTTGCAATCTGATATCTTAATGCACATCTTTTAATATGGATCGACCTCTATTTCTTGTGAGTTTTTTTGCCTTCACTGTTATGAAGAGCGGCTTACCTCCATTTTTCCTCTGTATTTTAACTCGGCGTAATCTTCTCAACGGTTTCTTGTCTTATTTGACTGTGCAGACCTACCAGTTCTTTCAGCTGCACGCCTCTATCTTACTCCCTTCTTTGATATGTCGTAGCCCTTCTGTCTTCTCCTTTCTCCTTACACGCCCCTTCCCAGCCTCTTTTCCTTTCTCTTCATGCAACAATTATCACACAAGCTCTTCTTTACCGCCTTATATCCTCCTCTGCCCGCAGGTCCTGTGGATTCTAAAGATCCCCTGCTGATTAATGCAGATGACTAACAAGACAACTCACAAAATAACACCAATTTATGAAAAATCAATAAAATCCTTTAGTCCACAGTCTAACGATAACTCTATTGAAACCAATTAAATTTAAAACAAAACTTGAACAAGGAACAATTCCAAAACTAATTACTCAATGTTCCATAGTCTATTAGAATTACATGCAAACATAATTTACAATGTTTTATATTGTTCTCCTCTTCTCTGTATTTCCTGCTCTTCATCCTTCAATTCCATGTTTACTTGCGCCCTTCCTTATCTATGCAGTGTCCTTATATCTTTATTTCTGCTTTGACATGGTATATCGGCACGATTTCCTCTTCCTTATTTCATCAGCATTCAAATTCAGCACCTCTTGTCACGCTGCCCATTCCTCCTTATGGCTACGATGCATCTTCCATGCCTATGCTGTGTCTTCTCCGGCACTAAGCTACCGTGCCAATTTTTGTTTTCTTTGTCTTTTCAAATTCCTCCTCAAGATGAGGTGCGGCCTGTATGCATGTGAGACTTTTGATTTTTTTAGCTGCTATCTTAAGGCACGGCTTTTGATACGGACCGACCTCTATTTCTTGTGAGTTTATTTACCTTCACTGTTATGAGGAGCGGCCTACCTCTGCTTTTCCTCTGTATTTTAACTTGACGTGGTCTTCTCAACGGTTACTTGTCTTGTCTAACTGTGCAGACCTATCACTTCCTTAACCTGCACGCCTCGATCTTACTCCTTCCTTCGATATTTCACAGCCTCTTTGCCTTCTTCCCTCACGTCCCTCCGCAGCCTCTTTTCAGCTTCTCCTATTGCATCGATTCATTTCTCCCTCATGCTTTCCTGGCTGCCTAGTGTCATTTTTATTTTTTAATGATTTCCGTTAAAACTCCTTCCACCATTGCGTGGCCTCAATGGCAATTCAAATTTTAACTGTCACGTCCTGTGTATTCTCCAAAATTGAAAACATGAATTGAATTATGACATTTTGTCAACTGATGTCATCCAATCGTCTCTAAATCGACCATCGAAGCCAAATCAAATTGAACTCCTGGAATGAATCAAAAAACTTCAAAAATGCAAAATGAAAACGAAATGAAACCGAACGGAAGAAATCAAACAAAAACGCTTTTGGAGTGATGCGGATCGTTGGTTTGCTGTTATAGTTTCTGTTTATTTCCCGTGTTTTTAGAATCTACAGTGAATGCATAAACAATGATCAGAAATTATCCTGTCCTACGAGAATCATGACATAGCTATTGATAAAGATACTATTACAAATGAAGCACATAACGATCTGAATGAGCTACAACACGTAATCCAACGTCAATACAAGCGTACCTTAGTATAAGTCATTTCAACCTAGCGTAGATGGGGATTCAAGGTTTCCTGTAGACTGAGCGGTGCCTATTCAGAAAATTACAATCACCACATATTGATAACAACGTTTCTATCCTTCTCAACTTGTAACACCGCCTTACAGTGACTTTATTGCCTTCAATAAATTGACCCTGGAAATACAATTTGAGTCCAAAATTTTACTTTTCAATAATGCAAGCTACTTACTTTTCGCAAAGAGTTCTCACTCTCCCTCAAATTTTACTAACGAAAACGAGAAATCCTGTAGTAAATGAATAGCCAAAAGAATTTTCAGATATCCTTCTATTCAAGAGCACACAATTCCGAATATTCGCCTAAATTAAATATTAGATATTAGATATTTTCCTATAGTCGAAGCCCGTCCTATCCACAGACAATTTAAGAAGCTTGAAATATAAAAAATTCTCGTTTGTAAACAACTTTGTGTATTCATTTACAGAGTGAAGTCATACATACTAAACTATTTGTATAAAATCTGATTCATTCAAAGTTCCAAAGGCAAAGAACGATTGAAGCCGTTGAAACCAAATTTAGCATAAAGACGAAATAAAAAAACATTGCGTCCAAGAAAATAATGACTTTCATTGCTTTTGATTATTTTTCACATCAATTATGACAATCAACTTCGTTGTACCTCAAATTTCAAAGCGTAACTATTGATATACCTCTTATAGATCACTAATTAGTAGACCAAGATAGTAAGAAGCTTCTTTTAAAGTCCCATGAATAATGATTTGTTAGGCACGAATGGAGGAAATATATACTATACATAAGAAGACAGAAACTAGAATTCTACATTGACAGACTGGTCTAGAATCCTACATTGTAGGATCACGCCGTGTTAGGGAAAATGCAAATACGTGAATGCATAAACAAATGCCCACGTTACATCCACCGCATTCTTCCAGGATATTTTCCAATTTTATATACTACTAAACAAATGAAATAGGTAACACATAATATAAGTCCCAGACAGAAGGAGCGCTATTTGTTGAATACAACAATCAATGTAATGTCAAAATTAAAAAAAGCCAACGCTTTGGCAAGAAGAAACACCTGAAGAAATACAAATCAATTAATGGATAGTACTAAACATCAGTTACAAAGTTTTGGTTCTTCCGGATGTAGATTCGTAAATCTGTAAAGCTAAGTCATTCTATAAGATCGTCAAGGGAAAACATTGCAGTGAGAAATGTATTTTTCACTAAAGGCTTAAGTAGTGCCAATGGGGACATTGCTACAGATTTCCTTTAACATGATTCATCATGATTGGAGATGTATAACAACATAAATCTATAGTAATATCTAATGTACGCTTAGTCACACAAACTATCATTAGACCAAATAATAATCTATTGCACATCAGACCTGTAAACTTTAATAAATAATTCAATTCACAATTACAAGATGTGGGTATGTAGGATACGATTCTCTATAGAAAACCTTCCAGACTTGTTATGGATATTTCCCTAGAATAATTAGAGTATCATGAGATGCATACAAATTACTCCTAAAACTAATATACCTTTGTAAAATGTTTTTTGATTTGATAGTATGGCGGATCATGACTTTCAAGACTAGAGCGTATTCATTTGGTTACATAGTAACATGACATCAAAAGAGACAACATGAAGAACTGAAAACCACTATAAGATGTACAAATGCATACACCACAAATAATGATATCAACCAATTCAACATTCTTGATTATCCATCCCAAACTGCAAAACTTTGTATGTAATAAAGAAATATTGATTATAAAGTTTAAGATGCTAGGATTTTAAATTTGCCACTCTAATAGGGTATACAAAACACCAAAATTACATAATGGGTAGTATTCTAATGTTTGGTTTTGTTGAAAAAAAAGATTTTATACGATTCATGTCAAGAATTGTGTAAATCTGATTCGTTACGGTTTAGTCTATGACATATCACTTCCAAATTCTTGAATCACCTTTCATGTTTGGTTGTGACTAATTCTGGTCAAGCATAGAACTATTGGACATAAATCAGAGAGAGTTGGAGCTAGCAGAAAGGATTGAAGGTGGTAAATTATATTACAAGGAGACTTAAAGAGTAGGTTCATTAAATCCACTTGCATCCATATTTAATATGGAAACAAATAATTTATAAGATTACTTGTGTCAAAATATTAATGATCCTAAATGGAGGGAGATAGACCTAGTAAGGGATAATAGAATTGGTAAATTTGACGTAAATATCGAAAGAGTATTTAAATAAGTTGACACAATAAATAGATATAAAGCAATATGAATGTTCAATTTGATCCCTTGATTCTTGAACAATTAAGAATAAACCTTAATATTGAACCATGCAAATAACAACAAACGTTATATATAAACATTCATATATATACTGTTTATTCTCTACATCTTCGTAATACTAATTGTTGTCAATCAGATTGCACCCGAACACTCGATTAGTTAAATCCAGCAATCTGTTGAAACATGGAATGATTCTCAGGCCTGTGGGTTGCCTAACTTTGAGAATCAATCTCCAGAGAGGGCTGGTTCCCTTAACGAAAAACTCCTAAAACTAACTGATTTGGTTGGGAAAGAGGTAGAAAGACTAAGCTTGAATTCTAAACTATGAAATTTTAACTATGGTGATGCACCGAAGAATTTAACATGCAGACTTAACTCATAAAACAATTATTCACTATTTTTATTTGCACAACTAGATCTGGAAGCTTAAACACTTGAATATTTTAAACAAAGGCTATTAAAGAAACAATCACAGAAGGAAAATATGATTTCCACAACTAGACTGTTTGATTATTGATTAGCACAATGTTTAACCAGTGGATTTAAACTTGGATGCATACAGAATTCACTAAGGAGACAAAAATATTTAAAGGTTTCATAAACTGCAACACAATAATTACTACGATCGATCCCATATGACAAAGATGCTTGAAACTTTGAAGGCAAATTCTAAAATACTGAAACTTGAAGGAATTCTCTGCAATAACACGATTTGAACCTGTAAAAACACTGCTGTATTACTCTATAAAAATGCTGAGTTACAAGATGATTTGCTTTGCAGAGTGCAAAGACTGAAAAACAAGAACTAATTGAAAAACAGATAAGTTTTTCAATATATACAAAAGCCTTTCCAAAAGGTATGTCAAAATGAATTGAAAGTCCAACTGGAAGAAAATGCGATAACTCCACAGCCAATTCTGAGCAAAAGAAAATATCTCTGAAAAGAGGCCCAAAACCATGCAAAACAAGTTCAGTTAAGCTCAAATTCACTGCCAAGTCATAACTGATACATGCAGAGACTCGAACTGAACTGCAAATCCCTGAAAAGTGGGCCAAAGCATGCAAAAGCTACCTCGTTTGTGTCAATCCGCCCATGCAAAAAGAAACTCCATCTTTGCCTTATTCTATGCTTGCATTTATTGGATTTATTTAAAAAAGTTATTTTGCCTAAAAATAGTACTATTAATTTAAATGATTTATAATTTTATCATTTAATTAATACTACTCTACATCGGTAAACAAAAATAACATTAGATTGATTGAATTTAATCAATGCAAACATAGTCTACGCATATCACAAAAATGCATGATGAATTACACTATTTACCTTAACATAATATTCGGCCATTTAGCATTTTTGGCACTTTATCATTCTTAAGGGATTAACTTTAATGATAAGGCAAAATAACCCTATGTCGAATTAGGGTAGATAACTCCAATCTAACCCTAAACAAGTCTTTATTTTGCATTTCATCTTTTTCCTTCTTGTTGCGCCGCCATGCTGAGGGTTTGGAGATTCTGGTTGTTAACTCTGCGAATGCTTGGTCGTGGCTATTCTTCTCCCGCAGGCATGACTTGGTAAGCTTCTAGCTCCATTGTATTCTCTGTATCTCCTTTGTATTCTGCTCTAGCCGCCACGTTGCTGGGTATTTGTCTCAAATTTTTGGTTTATAAGTTGCTGTAATATAACATTTGGCCGCGGCTTCCTCTTTGTAGACTTAAATCTTGAGTTTAAAACTAGCAGCCATCATGAATATAAACTTCCTACGTTTTCCTGAGAGCCCTCTGAGAACAAGCCGTCATTACTGGCAATGCATTTGAAGTTTGCTAATACTTTATGAAAAGTCGCTATTGAGAGTTCTGATTCAGTATGAATACGCTTATTTCTTTTTCTGAATTTGAAGTTCTATTGCAGCTCTGGGCTCGACCCAAAAGATTGCTTATATATATATATAGTTCTGAACCAAAAAACTCATATGGGTATTCGGTACCATGAAGAAAAACACCCCCACTTTAATCTCTGTTGGAAACCGGCGAGTTCACTGTGATATTTATAACTCCTTCATGCTGGGGTTTTGATGATTCTTCCACTTTTTTGAAAGAACCTTACCTGGGTATTAGCTGCGGCCTTTGAGTTTACTGTTATTACATCTTTGCTTTCTTCTCTGTTGATTTCTTGAAGATTCTCTAAAAAATTACCTGGTAAGTCTTCTTTGTACAGATCTGAGCACTCTTGTTCATTTTCAAAGCACTTCATTGAATACTCAGGCCGCGGCAAATAATTCTGATTTGGGTAAATACATTATACATATGCAATACATAAAGCTTTTGTACTCTTCATACCTAGTATTTACACAAATCCAGCCATCATTACTTTGCCTTTGTTCAGAAATTTCTGATTGTTACTGTCATTACTGGCCACGGCTTAAGGCATTCTGGGTAAATATTTATTGATTTGTATCTTACAATAAATCATTGTTCTTTAATGTCTCCTTGAACAAAACCCTCTCCCATCTGTTATTTGCACAGTATAAATTTTTCATTGAAAGCTCCTGTAGCATGCTATGACTGCTATACATACCTTCAAAACTCATTCTCGCCAAGATAAATTTGTAGCTGGTCAACATCTCACTGTCTTGTGTAAGCTCTCCTTTAAATTATTGACTATGGTCATCCATTCTTGTACAAATGATGGCTTACTCCAGGACAAAATACATCATTTTCGCCACTCCTTGCATCTGACTCATGTGGAACTGTCATCATAAAAGAAACTTGCTCAGAAATTTCTGTATACTATTCAATTTTTTACTGCTCACTTAATGCTTTATGTTGGTATAAATACTTCTGTTATGTCTTTTTAACCTGAACTGTAACAATGTTGCCCTGAAGATGCAAGCTTTTAAGTTTGTGATAATCTCTCACTTCAGAATACTTTGTCATTTAATTCACAAACTGCTGAAAGGAGGCATTTATGACGTATTGCCAATTCTTCATTGGCCTTGTTCACTGTTGTAATTCTGCTCTATGCTTGTCACTGTGCTATCTCTCAAGCTCACTTGAAGCAAGATAATGAACATCCTTTGTTCCCCAAATCATGGCTGTGTTTTATGATGGAAACACACTCAGCAATATGTGCCAGAGCATCACATTAGCTTGTAACATTAGATTGTTCTGTTTGGTAAAAGATAATGCATATCTGTATCTTCTATTATTACTAAATGCTGATTTAAAACAGAATTTGCTGCTTTCTGTTGAAGAACTTGTAAAAACTTGGACTGTTGCAAATCTGTTTTGTATGGTGACATGATCTATGAACGCATTCCAACACTCGAATATTCTGTTTATCTTCAATGCAAAGAGGCTCAACACTTTATTTAGATGTACTGAGAAAAATATAAAGTAGAGCATAAACAGAAAAATGAAACTGATGAGTGCAACATTCAATGATCCTTTCTTGAAATGCAGAGCAAAGTCATACTGTATGCTCAAACTGCTTTTCCTGAATCTGCTGAAATAAGGTCGCTTATATTATATTCTTGATTTCAGCAATTCTTAATGACTGCTACGTATCTATGAACTCTCGTATATCACTTGAGAGTATGTCCCTCCTGATATGCCGGGCTCAACACTTGTGGGAGCTCGTTTTACTCCACATATCCGGTAAGTTTATCTCGTACACAATGCACCTGTTCCTGCATAGTGAACAAACATGTTAGTAAAAATAAAAGAAGCTGAAAACTTCTATTGAATTACATCCTTCCTTCTTGACTTTTTCAATCATCTGATGGATGCCTGATCGACTGTATCTTATATTCCTGTCAGTAGTGTAGGCACATGATAGGATTTGATCCGTTATTGCTTAGAGACCATCTCTAACATCATTTTAATATTTTCCTGCAGATGCCTTTAAAGCTGGAATCTGGAGCTAAAGCTGGAAACGAAGCTAGAACTGACGTCACAACTGAACCTCAACCGTCAACGATTCGTCATTCCAGGCAATGACGGATCATCTTTTACCCTATGCTTTTGTTATTTTCAGTTGTATAGCAAACCATTGTTTATGCATTCTTTATTTGATTGTAAAAATCCAAAAGTTACTTCCACGGCTTGTGTGGAATTCAACATTTTTTTACAAAAATGAATAAAAGCATTACTATGCAAATTTTTTCAATTTTCTGTTTTAAATGTTTGCACAATAAAACTATGATTCATATGTAGGATAATCCCAATGATGATCAATGATCACTTAATCAGCAAAACATGAAAATTTATGTACCTATAATTCATGATTTTCATCCAGCTCTACCTATTTGAGCTCCGAGTGAAAAATAGGTAACACTAATCTAATATGTTTAAAATATTCTCGACTTATGCTATAAATCAAAACATCATCCAAGCTCTTAACATCAGATTTACCAAGATACAATTTTAATATTTTAGTCATTAATCTCATAAACTAATTGGTTGTCCAAATCACTCGAAAATATTTTGGTTAGGTATGATTCTTTTAGTTTGATTTTTACTTCCGGTCTGCAATTTCATTCAATTTCAATTTTGGTGAAAGGTGAACGACATTATTGTCATTGGTTTGTTAGAGTGGATGGAGATTAACAAAAAAACATAACACATCAATTGAAATTAACACAAATACATAGAAACGTGCAATAATTTGCCCAACGTGCTACTGCACACAAAATGCATTTTTATTACTTCATAAATTAATTACATAATGCCTCTTTTATATAGGAGTTTACATGCATGCCATCTTTCAAGACCTTCAACCTTTCTTGATCACTGTCATCTTTCACATATGAATATTTATAATTAAGCAAAATTTTTAACACACTTGTAAACATTTAACAATTAAGTCCATAATTCCATCCACAATCTATTTTCATACAACCTATCAAAGATTCACTTTTACACTTCCTTTGCCCACACATTTTTTCTAAATGATTTCTCAAACCACAAATAGCACACGGACGTAGATCCCAACATGTATCTTTCATATAACCTTTCCTTTTACAATGTAAACATTGATGCATTTCTTGAACAAATTTTCTTGATCCTATAAAATTTCCTTTACCTATAATACATCCGAGACCTTCATATTTTGGTCAACTTACTGGCTCAATCGGTTCTTTCATTTCCTGTTCATTCTTTCCTAATCCTTCACCTTTATAACCCATTATTTTCATAATTTTAAAACCAATCTTCCATGGGGATGCATCCCCCCAAAAAAACCTTGCATTTCCTATACAGGGACGTCTCAGAGACTTGGGGACTTGGCAGGACACCTCCCCACCAACCCACCACTAGCACCACCATCCCACCACCAATGTCGTTGTCTCCAAGACGACATTAGGACTTTGAGGACGTTGGGGTGTCCTCAAGACATCTAGGGGACTCCTACTTGTCTCCAAGATGTATAATTCTTATACTTATACATCTTTTTATAACTATTTTTAAAAATCCTATATCTAGTTCAACACCCTGCCGCCCCCCGTCGTCGTCTCTGCACCGTCCCACCCCTCCCCCCAAACTTAGAGGTCCTTTGTCCTCACGTCCCCAAAACGCGTCCTCGCATCCCCATCCTCGAAACCTTGTGGAACACTATTTAAAACCATTTTTCTCACTAACATGATTTCCAGATTCAAACACATCATCATCTTTACATTCTTCTTATATAAATTCATAATCAAAAACAATATTTTCTATATCACACAAACTACTTGATTTATCAACTAAACAATACAAATCCTTTGTATCACAAGCAACATCACTTACCAATTTTGTCTTTAAGCATTTATTTTCTTCTAAGTCTTCAAGCATTTATTTTCTTCTAAGTCTTCATTCTTCTTCTGAACTTCATCAAACAACTTCAATTTTTCTTCTAGCTCTTCATTCTTTCTTTTAACATTACCAAATTCCTTTTCAACATCATCAATTTCACACAAAAATTCACATTTCTCCTTTATTAACTCTTTTAATTTTCTTATAAATTCAGAACTATCATTTTTAACTTTGATCAGTTCTTCCTCCAAAATTTCATCTTCTTTCTTAATATGTTTACCAACTTTACCCATTGCAAAATGATAAAAACTCACCCGATTTTGCTATAGGAGTTGTAGAATCAGTTCAGTTCCATATACTTCATTTGTCCTGAAGATTAGCTGTCTTTGAAACATAAATAATTGTTCGCTCAGTTCTCAAACATCATACATGCATAATTTCCTACATTCATAAAGTCCTCAGATTTGTGTGATTACGAATGTGTTATGGAATTGATTTTCATTCCACCATTTAACATTGGCATTTGAATTGGAATAAGAAAATGCTTAGAATTTTCACTCTATTCCAACGTCAAGCAGAGATCGAGGATTCAAATTATATTTCGGCATATGGCCTGCATAGGAGTTCTACAGGGACAAGGGGAAGAGGCGTGGTGAATATAAAGCCGTTGACGGGAATGGGAAGAGTCGCAAGGAAGAGTGAGACAATTGTGTAAGGGTTGAGTAATTAACCGGCCAAAAGCATAGAGAACTATGACATAAAGGAAATAAGAAAAGCCATTGCCAAACAAAAAATGTAAAGTGAAGACAAAGCTAAAATCCAGAACGTCCCACACACTGAAGGGGATAAAAGAAATGTGCAACAGAAAATAAAGGGCAACGCATGACTAAAAAACGTAACCAGAGAAAAATAAGGGCCACACAACATATACAATAAAAATAAGTGTACGTAAAAGAAAACTATGCGCACAACTAATATAAAGATATAGCAAAAAGAAGATACCACTAAAAAGTTCCCAACCCAAATCTCATCCAATTTTTTTGAGTTTGATTTCTGATTTGAATTTGACTAGAAAATAAGGAATTTGTTTTTGCTCTTTTATGAGTTTTTTGTGATTTTTGGTGGTTTTATGAATTTTTTGAAGTTTTGTGCTTGGTAATCGCAAAAACGAAATAGGGGAGACGACCCAATAGTTATGCACCCTAACTTCACGCTTCCCAAAATCCTATGTGGAAATTTCAAATCACTCCAGTTTTTTTACAGCAGCTGACATGGCAAGTCCCTTGCTTATAACTTTCGTTTCAAGGCCACATCATCAAATATGATGCCACAGCAGCATGTTTTTTGTCAAAGTGTCCAAAAAGCCCAAAAAAAAGTGCTCCCAATACTTGTCCAGTCACATCATGAATAGTTGAGCACTGATATGGCATCACATGATTGGTTTTTTTTAGATCTAAGGCATACATTTTGTTTAAGTTAGGGTACTTATGTCACAATTATTGGGCATTATATAAAGTTATAAACAATTATTGGGCATTATATTAACAACTACTATCACAACTATTGGAACATGCTCAACTACTGGGTCCTCTCCCCTAGGTGCTAAAGGAACATAAATGACTGAAATAAAATTATAAATTATAATTTTCTTAGGACAACAAATGTATTTTTCAGAATTAATGAAATTGAATCACCAATTACATAGAATTTGCATACCTGAAAGCCAACGCTCAATTTATTGAATATTTAATTTTTCGAGCCAAAGTATATACAATAAAGATCTGATATAAAATCTGATCTACCCCTTAGTGCTCTGAAAACCCTAATTGCTAGCGAGGGTTTGACTGGAGATGACACCCAAATAGTATGTCCAACTAGTGAATGCATTGAAATGATGATATCCGTTGATAAGAAACCCCAATCTCTAATTGTATTCTGATAACTCACTGAGTTGTAATCAATTTTAAATGCAAATTAACATGTCATGAAGACCAGTAATGCTCAACTGGAATCTGTACGTAGATATCCATGTTTAGTGAACTGGGTTTTCGTCCAATTCACTATCCTCCAAGGGATTTTGTCCTCAGAAGTCCTGTATGCTCTTGAAACCCTCTTCCAGAGCTCAAACTTGCAATTTGCTTTTGTCAAAATGAGAAATAGAATGCCCAAGAATGAGCCCAACATATTGCTTTATAACCTCCCATGAGGTTTTTTTTTATAAAAGTCAATAAAATAATCCCGCTCAAGAGGCTATGCCCATCTTGAGGGTCTTTCCTCATCAAAAGAAATGGCCACATTTAAAAACAACATTGAGTTACTACGATGGGGGCCACTTTTCACTATTCTTTTTTATAATTTTCTATTACTATTCCCTTTTTATTATTCCATTGAAGCAAACTTTAATATTTCCAATTTATCCCTAGATTCATCAAATGAACACGAAACAGAAAGACTCGTAAAGCTCCCACCTAAGCACACAACCCTTGGGTCACTTAACCATTCTGCTGACCTACGGGAACCCTAATTGTAGGCCAACCTTCGCTATAGTCTGAGTTGCCTAAGGAAGGGACATTACAGTACTCCCTTCCTAGGATTATTTTCCCCAAGCAACTACAAAGTTGGATGTTGACGTATCATCTTTCCTTCCCATGTGGCATCCTCCAACGACAAGCCCCTCCATCGCACCAGATACTCTCTGATCACTTAGCTACGCAACCTCCTCTCCCTCATGTCAAGAATCTTTGGAGGTATCAAAACTAATCGGCCCTCCGCATCTAATGGGGGCAAAACACGTGAAGAGACAACATGTTGTCCCAAAGACTTCTTCAAACAAGATACATGAAAGACATTATGTATCTTACTCTCGGGAGGTAGCTCAAGCTCATATGCAACCTCACCAATCCTCCTCAATACTCTATATGGACCGTAAAATCAAGGCTTGAGATTCTTCGCCTTACTCCTCTTAAGTGTACTCTGTCTATATGGTTGTAGGCGCAAGAAAACCACGTCTCCAACCTTAAAGGTCCTCTCAACTCAATGTTGATCTGCATACATCTTCTATTGATTCTCTACAATCCCAAGCTCTAGGCGCTCTCCTCTCACCTAACTCCAAGTCCACAAAAGATAAGGTATCATAACCATACAATGCTCGAAAGGGAGTCATATTAATCGACATGTCATACATAGTATTATAACAATACTTGCCCAAATACAACCATTGCACCCAAGCCTTCTGTTGTCTTGAAACGTAGCTACGCAAGTAACTCTCAACCCACTTATTAACTAGCTTCGTCTGTCCATCCATCTGAGGGTGGTCATTGGTGCTAAGTGTCAACTCTATACCTACTAATTGGAATAGATCCTACCAAAAGATGCTCATAAACTTGCTATCCCGATCATTGACAATGGTCCTAGGGAGTCCATGGAGTCTAAACACCTCACGGAAGAATAACTCTGCCACCTGAGATGTTGTAAAGTCGTTTGCCAAAGAAGTGTGCAAACTTTGTCAACCTATCCACAACCACATAAATGCAATCATTTCCCTGAACTCTCACAAGACTAGTAATGAAATCCATCGATATACTTTTCCACTTTTGCTCTAGAATAGGCAATAGTTGTAGAATACCTACCAGAAAAGTATGCTCTTACTTGTTTTAATGATAAATCACACACTCATGTATATAGCGCAAGACATCATCCTTGAGACCCTTCCATGATAATCTCTCTCTCACCTACCTATATGTCTTATAAAATCCAGGATGTCCTACTAATGGTGTGTAATGGACGGTGCATAAGATCTTATTTTGCAGTTTTGATTCAACTACCTAATAAATCCTATTCTTATAGTAGATAACATCATCAATTACTGTGTATCTATCATCCTAAATCCTACCATCCATAATCTCACATGCAAACTAATTCTTGGACACTCAAAACTCTCATTGATTGGTTCTTCTAACACCAAAATATCTTCTTCGCAAATAGGAGAGATATTGGGAGAAGAACGAATATAATTGTTAGGATTGTCCAAGGTTGTGATCCTGAGCCACAAAGTTTGCACTTGCTTCTTCTCAGATCTCAGGTTTCGACACTTCTTAGATCTTGTACTCCAAATAATCTTCAAGTCTTCAACCTAATTCTACAATCACAAGAATGCAAGAGAAGGAAAACATGTTGATTGTTAGTAAATGGTGGTTTTCCTTGGTCAAACCTCTTGTTGGTAATTAAACCTTGAAATGAAATAGAATAATGAAGGGAAATGATGAATGAACAACATGCAATGTTACAACTCACCAAACCCTTCTTGTAAAGTCTAAAAACTTGTGTGGAATGGTTGTAATGGATGTAGATCTTGAAGCACTTGAATGCTTTGATAGATCTTGCTTGGATTGCTTGCTTGAATCAAAACCCTGAATCTTGACGATGGCTCCAAATGCTTGAAGAATTGCTCTTGAGTGCTCTTCAATGGATACTTGAATGCTTGATTGATTAGAGATGAGATAAGATATCAAAATGACTGCAGAAACCTTGTATTTACACTTATCTATGCTTAATATCTCGAAATTACACCACAACAAGCTGAAATATGGAATCATTAATTGAAGGAGGCTAAATCCCACTAGAATTTGAAATTAAATCCCAAAAAATAAGCCAAGGAGACCTAAGATGCCCTAGGTGGCATCTTAGTCCCAAGGCTTGAAACTCGAGGCACAGATACGAAAAAGGGGCCCAAAGAAGATGTCAAAAAGTGCTATGGAGGACTAAGACGCCCTTACTGTTGTCTTAGTCTCGTTGCTATTTTTAAGGGTAGATGCAAAATCTTCGGATCTCGAAATAAAATCTCTGAAAAATATCACCGGGAGGACTAAGACGCCCTAGCTAGCATATTAGTCCCGTTTTGCATTTTTGAAAACTCTGAATGTGATCCTGAGCTCCAAGGTCTGCACTTGCTTCTTCTTAGATCTCAAGTTCCAAAACTTCCATATTTGACCTGTAAGTGAGTTTCTGAGAAGATGACAACTTTGTCATGCAACTTTGCAACTTTACAATCTTGCACTCTAAATGATCTTCAAGTCCTCAACCTAAATCAACAACCACAAACATACAAGATAGGGAAAACTTGTTGATTGTTAGTAAATGGGGGTTTTACTTGGTCAAACCCCTTATTAGTAATTAAACCCTGAAATGAAATAGAATAATCAAGGGAAATAATGAATGAACAACATCCGATGTTAAAACTCACCAAACCCTTATTCTAAAGTCTGTAAACCTATGTGGAATGGCTGAAATAGATGTAAAACTTGAAACACTTGAATGCTTTGATAGATCTTGCTTGGATTGCTTGCTTGAATCAAAACCCTACATCACAAATGTTAACACAAAAACACACATTGTGCAAGAATCTCCTTTCATATCATGTTTGAATCTTGATGATGGCTCCAAATTCTTGAATGATTGCTCTTGAATGCTCTCCAGTGGATACTTGAATGATTGATTAATTAGAGATGAGATAAGATATGAAGATGAGTGCAGGAACCTCGTATGTATACTTATCTATGCTTAATATCTTGAAATTACACCACAACAAGCCAACATATGAAGAAATTAATTGAAGGAGGTTAAATCCCACAAGAATTTAAAATTAAATCCCGAAAACAAGCAGAGTAGGTAGCATCTTAGTCCCAAGGCTTGAAAATCGGGGCACAAACACCAAAAAGGGGCCCAATTAAGATGCCTCAAAATCAGGGTTCCAAGACCTTTGAGGGACAAAGACACCCTAGGTGGCATCTTAGTCCTGACCCAAAAATCAGGAAAACTCAAACAAAAACATCAAATGATCATTTTACCTTTGATATTTGTCAGGATTTTCCATAAAATATATAGTTTATTAGGCTTGTGGATGCAAAATAGGGCCAATTAAGCCATAAAGTATAAATAAAGCAAGGCGAGCCCAAACAAGTGTGAAAATGCAAGGGTATGCATTTTACTACACTACATTCAATCCCCACTTTAGTGAGAGGATGAACTTGCTTCAAACTCACACTAAAGTAGCCAACCACACAGTGAAAAGGGGTTCAAATGTACAAATGGTAGTAAGATAGGATGACAATAGACAAGAGGAATGATCAAACCCCCAGGATCAAGATGCAACGGATCAAGCTTCGATTGGTTGTCCAACATGATGGACTGGGTCTAGGCTGTTTTTCTAAAACAAAGGTTTACAAGTGAAACACGTTGTCCACAATGCAAACAAAATGCGCGCTCACAAGGGCCAGTGAAGCTAGTTGTTCACTAGGTGAGCCCTAGGAAATATATATCGATGTCATACCCCCATGACTATGATAAGGACAAAAGAAAAATACATGCTCACGAGGGCTAGTGAAGCTAGTTGTTCTCTAGGTGAGCCCCAGGGGACCATATTAAAACCATACCTCCATGACTTCAATAAGTTACAAAAAGAAAATGCAACAACAAAGAGGGATGTTCGAAGGGATTTTGCTTAGCTCATGCAAGGTCTCATCTTAGGGAACATTGTGCCTAACGTCTCCATCAGAGGAAATGCCAAAGAAATATCACTCTCGGAGGAAATTAAACCCAATGACACCACCAAGAAAATGACGCATCACAAAAAAAAAAAAAAATTGCACAATAAAACATGAGTGTTGCTGTATGCCCCAAATTTAAAGTGATTGCTAACACCATTGCTATAAGAAACTGATTTCAAGTAAAAGAAGACATGAGAGCTTACTCGGAAAGCCCTATGCCAAGTCATATGTTTCCAATAAGCTACGTCATCAGAACGGAAGGGGTTGCCCCCAAAATGCATAACTTACTACATCACTTGCGAGCCAACTTAAGGCATGTCGTCCACATCCCAAGCTTGCTTTTAGATATACATTGAAGGCGATCAACTAGCCAAAAGAGACAATGACAAGTGACATAAAAGGATGAGGCTAGCTAAACCCTTGCCCCCACTTTGTGCAGGACAAGAGTGAGCCAATAAGAAGGATGCTAAAGTAAAAATCAATATCAATTAGAGGAATTGGGTACTCCCTCATAGCGAAGAATATGACACTCCTTAAGATGTTGAATTTTACTACTCAAATCCTTTCATTTGTTAGTAGAATGACCATGAACTCTATGATATGCACAAAATCAACTCTTCTAGTAAAATTTCTTTCGTGTTATTGGAGGGAGATATATCAAACAATCTTGGAGGAGTCTCGACAAGATACTCTCTTGATCAAAAGTAGTAATTGTTTCTTTATTCACACAAGATGTCATACACACACTAACTAATAAGGCTTTGATGAAATTGGACATAAGGGAGGTAAACCTAGATCTTTCTTGAAAGAGCATGGTATGTTGGTTTCCTTTGTGTGTTCATTGTATCTATGTGTAGGAGGGACATCGTGTCCAATAACATAACAATATTCCAAGTTACATGAAGGGGTTTATGCATCTGAGAAGGATTGGCTTCTTCATCAGAACACAAATCCTTTCTAAATTTATGTGTCGTGCCTTCATGAGGGATGGAAGTTATATAGCCACCATCACCACCCTGGGGTAATGTTGTAGAACGAAGTTCAACAAATGAAACGTAAGGTTGTTTTGATTTAGATTATGAGATTTTGCACTCTCCTATAAAGGGAGTTGTAAAACCCCAATCATTATTAGAACTGATATATGAGAATGAATCGTTGGTATATGACTCTTTGGATTTTGAGGGTGAGATTTGGGATTCTCTATTGACAGGAGCCGTAAAATCTAACAACCCCCAATTATCACTAAAGAGGTTTGTTATAGGCGAATGATTAGCATCAACTTGTATAGGTTCAACTTTTGTTTTTGGAATGAATGTATTAGGAGAGTTGAAAGTGTTGTGATCATGTGATTCACAACTTCGTTCATCTACTTCAACCGTGTATATCTTGTTGTTGTACTCAAATTTCATTGTACGATGGAGAGTAGATGGGACTCCTTTCATAGCATGAATCCATGGTCTCCCTATGACAAGATTCTATGAAAGAGGTCTTGGCATGATCTAGATAGGGGTAGGCAATACTACAAGTCCGACCTCAATAGGTAATGTGATAATTCCTAGTGGTTTCCTACTAACATTGTCAAATTCACAAATATGAATATGATTAAGTTGAATAAGCCTCTTGTTCATGCCAATTTTGTCTAGGAGGTCAATGCTACAAAACATTAATTTCTACTCCATTAACTTCTACAGTTTCATTAATGATCACCTTTATCATCAAGGCTTCATTCTTGTTTTGAGTCTCAACTGAGGGCAATTCATGCTTAGGGAATCTAATTTATGACTGTGTAACTTGCATGCGATCAAAGGCAAATATTACATTGTTTGATTTCATATAAGATTGTATTTCCTCTTGCTTTATTTGCAATATTTGTTGAAATAGACACTTGTTAAAATATTTAACACTAGGCACAATAAGTTGAGGAAATGGTAATGTTGCGGGAGCGATGTGTGGTTCCCTACATGTTTGAGCGCAACTATCTTATATCTTGGTTGCTGCAAAATATTGTTAGATTGTATCGTAGATTTGAAAAATCTCTTAGTTTCTTATGTGATTCGCTAATGGGAGATGACTTAGGAGGCTCACTAATTAATGGAGATCCATTTTTTATCGTCATGACATCAACAAGCTTGTGCTTATTTCCATCACTTCTTAGTGAAGACGAGTCGAATGTCGCATCATCATCTTCATCTAATGAAGCCTCATTACTATTGTTTGAAGGACATGTGTCAATGTTCAAATTTTCTTCCACCATGATATCCTCCCTAAGATGAGAGTTTATAGAGAACTACAAACCAAGTGTTCTTGACATTCAAGGATTGCTTCTTCCAAAATGACTTTATCGCACATAAGGGAGTTAGCAATGATTGAATTGTCTTCTTCATCAATGATGTTGTTGTCTTGTTCAAGAATGTTTTCGCTAGGGAAAGAGAGGAAATCAAGATTCCCATGAATCTGATTGATTAGATCTTCTAACATCAAAGTATCATCTTCACAACTAAGAGATACAATAGAAGTAGAATAAATGTGATTTTCATGATCATTTGTGGTTTCATTACTTTGTTCCCTAATGTCTTCCGAAATAGGATAGGTAGGGGAAGGATCATAAAGAGGTTCATCAATGTCTTCTCCACTAAGAGAGGTATAAGGAGAGAAACAATTAGGACGCTCAAAACTCTCATTGATTGGTTCTTCTAACACCAAAATATCTTCTTCACAAATAGGAGAGATATTGGGAGAAGAACGAATATGATTGTTAGGATTGTCCAAGGTTGTGATCCTGAGCCACAAAGTTTGCACTTGCTTCTTCTCAGATCTCAGGTTTCAACACTTCTCAGATCTTGTACTCCAAATGATCTTCAAGTCTTCAACCTAATTCTACAATCACAAGAATGCAAGAGAGGGAAAACATGTTGATTATTAGTAAATGGTGGTTTTCCTTGGTCAAACCTCTTGTTGGAGATTAAACCTTGAAATGAAATAGAATAATGAAGGGAAATGATGAATGAACAACATGCAATGTTACAACTCACCAAACCCTTCTTGTAAAGTCCAAAAACCTATGTGGAATGGTTGTAATGGATGTAGATCTTGAAGCACTTGAATGCTTTGATCGATCTTGCTTGGATTGGTTGCTTGAATCAAAACCCTGAATCTTGACGATGGCTCCAAATGCTTGAAGAATTGCTCTTGAATGCTCTTCAATGGATACTTGAATGCTTGATTGATTAGAGATGAGATAAGATATCAAAATGAGTGGAGAAACCTTGTATTTACACTTATCTATGCTTAATATCCCAAAATTACACCACAACAAGCTGAAATATGAAATCATTAATTGAAGGAGGCTAAATCCCACTACAATTTGAAATTAAATCCCAAAAAATAAGCCAAGGAGACCTAAGACACCCTAGGTGGCATCTTAGTCCCAAGGCTTGAAACTTGAGGCACAGATACCAAAAAGGGGCCCAATTAAGATGCCTCAAAATTGGGGTCCCAAGACCTTTGGGGGACAAAGACGCCCTAGGTGGCATCTTAGTCCCAACCCAAAAATTAGGGACACTCAAATAGAAACATTAAATGATCATTTTCCTTTTCATATTTGTCGAGATTTTCCATAAAAATATATAGTTTATTAGGCTTGTGGATGGAAAATAGGACGAATGAGGCCATAAAGAAGTATAAATAAAGCAAGGTGGGCCCAAACAATTGTGAAAAGTCAAGTTGGATTTTAATTTTCTTTGTTTAATTGTTCATGTAACCTACGGGCAAGTGCACAACGTCTACGCCTACACTCGCTAACACCTCTATTTCTTTTAGTTTTGTTTTCAAGTTGCATTTGTGTAGGAGTGGGTTGATCAACCACAGGTTTATTTTCTTCCCTAAGAGGAGGAACGAAAGGAACCATAGGAGGTTGTTCGACCACTTTCTCTTTGACTTTGTATACTTGTTTTACTCTAGGAGGTGTGACAGGGTTGTTTTTATTTTCTCTTGGTCATTTGTAGGAGGCAAGGGAAGGTTCAATCTTAGGTTGGTCTTGGAGGTTAGGAATTTATTTAGGCTCAATCATGGTATCGTTAAGCATTGCAAGCTCAGTTGTGGACATTGACATGTTTCAGAGGGAAAGTTCTGCTATCTTCTTTGCCTTGAACTTTTGATAGAACATACAGCTTATCTTTCAAAGAAGATACAACTAGATCCTAAGCATAATTCTTATATCTGCATACCAAAATCATTAAATTCATAACACACATATTATAAATCATTACAATCTACAATAAATGCTTATTCCCTCTCGATAGCACCCCCAGGTGTCTGCAAAAAGGTCCCTTCCATGCTTTGCAATTTCTAATTTATAACATAGCTAATACCAATGAATGGACGCCAAAGTCCTTACTAAAAAATCAACTTCTCGTCTTCCCAACGTTTCTTTGGGGAATTAGTCAGAATAATTGAATTTAGGAGAGGAATACATATCGGCCAAGAAAACTGACTATGATCCCACCAACAATCACCAAAGGACCAATCATACAATCAACTATCAATGCCTTGCATAGGGATATCAAGCGGTGGCACGTGTGAGCTACCTGATGAGAAATTGTAATTTAGAGCAACGCAAGCCAGCCACAAATGAGAATCAAATTAACATCTTATCGAGCTTAGTAGAATGCAACCATGTCTAACCAAAACTCTATAAATTTAACTAGTGTCGCCCCACTTCCACAATCAGTTGCATCTAATATGGCGAGCTCTCAGAGTGATGGTAATTTCGCCAATTACTAAATTGTTCTAGAGGAGATCGAATGCAATCCACTATTTAGTAACACCTCGGACTAGGCCAATGTGCATAACACAACTATGTTGCAGCACTTTATTTATATAGTCGTCAAGACTTCTTGCCGTTGTGATTGGGATATGAGAGCATTGGAGCGCATGGTAAAGCCCGAGTTTCATAATTGTGTCAAAGTGGAAATCAAAAGAGGCTTAAAAACTATCATCGAAATGGATTGATAGTTGAAGCCATCTGCATTGCATGTCAGCTCTTTGAGATAAGACTCTAGAGGAGTTCGTGGCTCTTCTGCACATAGGAGTGGCAAGAAATGATATGGGACTTTTTGCACAATTTCTCCAATCGCACGAGAATTTGATCTCGCTATCTCAAGTCGAGCGCCTTTAGGCTATTACTGAGGGCATTCACGTCCTGATGTTTGCTCTGTGTACCTAGGAAGAAATACCCTCTTTGTCCTTTTATCCAGAACCTAAGTTTTTTGTAGTCCAATAAGACGGTTTTTTTTGTAGTGTTGGTGCAATGTAAAAATGTTTTTATATATAAATAAAATATCACTTTTGATATCACTGTGTCTTTGCATGCATGGCTTTATTGATTTTTTGTTCATATCATGCTTGAAAATGGTGGTTTCTTTTTTGTATGATGCACTAGTTAAATGAATAGGCTTGTTGTTATTACATTAATCCCTACAAATCTTCCAGGTGACAAAATGGGTGGTTCGCATTACTTGATAAAACCTCCCCTAGGTTTGAGACAACCTAATGTATACCGCCTAAGGTATGCTTTGTGGGTGAATTTTCTATGGTTTTGACATATGATGACCTCATCAATCAGGATATTATTATTTGAACACACCCCCCTCCCCAAAAAGGACAAGTTCAAAAATGGTAAGAAAACACCGCCTAGGTTTAGGACACAAACAACACAGGCGGTAGAATGAGAGGTTTGACGAACAAACAAAAACCCCACCCAAGTTCGAGGAAAGCAATATAAGACCACCCGAACATAACCTTAAGCATCGGACTTAGGCTAAGAAAAGAAAAGACAATTACCAAAGAAAATTAAGGGTCCCTTTTGCAAGTAACAAGACACAAACACTAGATCCAGCTTATCATGCCTTGAAACGTTGGGCGCCCCTGGCTAGCTGGGGCACCCAACTCCTCCAGAGTTAGCTTTTATTTTCATTTTTTCAACTATTTCCTTTCTCTTCGCTCTCCTGTCCACTATCGATAGCTACCTTCAAGGTTGATCATGACTGGACAGTCGTGCATAACATCTCCAGTGTTGGACAAATGTTCACCATTTCCAAGATTCCACAACTCCCCTCCTTCGTTCTTCGTTATGCGTGCATGTTCACCATTTTTCCTCATCTATGCAACATTGAGACCTTGAATCTGACAACTGGCAGTTGACCATCCTCCATTAATGACCATTGGGGCTCCTGATTTAGCTTCTAAAAAAGCAGAATAGACCTATCATACAAAAATTGATCTTTTGATGATCCTGACTGGACTAGTCCGATGAATAAGTATTTTCAACCAATCAAAATCAATTTGGCCCCAAGAAACAAAATTTCTATTTTTAGAAACTTTATGCTTTTAGAAAATTTTGTCAATATCCATTTGAGAAGAAACCGAGAAAAAGTCTACTTTTAGATAATTTTCTAAAATATATGGCCGAAAAATTGAGATCTGGGTTTTCAAGAAAATGTCCCTCTGAAGAGACCCAAATTGTCAGATTTTGAAAATTTTGAATATTTGACTAACATGTGTGACATGCCTTTTAACAAGACTTCTACCACAAGACTTTTACCACTATTAACAAAATGCCTTAATGAAGCAAAAAAAACAATTTTGGGTACAACATTTGGCTTTGTCTGGGGACCATTTCAGATACTTATTGTATAGGAGAACCAAGAATCTTTGTACTTTTCTAAAAATTTTCACAAGACTTTTACCACTGTTGTCAAATAAGGTTTGCACCCTTGCTAAGCTTTTAACTATAGTAACCTATTGACACATGGGAACACTTCGAGGTTGTAGGTGACCAAGGAATGAAGTGGACCTCCAAATTATGGGCTGATTCCCTTTGGATTTTCCGGTAAAACCTAAAAAAATGACGAGGAAAAGAGTAGATGGATATGCTTCAAGTAAGGCTATCATTAACAGGCGGTACACCAGAGGCAAGAATTTTGACCAACAACTATTGAAACTCACAAAAACACTCAATAAAATTAACAAAAAAAACAATCTCACAAGACAGCAATATATGTCCGCAAAAATGATTCTAGGAAAGGTTCTGACTATTTTAATGTTTAAACACAAGGAAAACAATAATGTTTTCACAAATATACAAGCATAAAAAGAGATCACTAACATAGACCTGCAATGACATGAGACTTTTTACATCCATCATTGAAGGAATTTAATAAAACAGAGGATTACACAGGATTTTATCATGCAATTCACAACCAATACCAAACAACAAAAAGACAATGTGAAGGAAAAAAGACTTTTATTGAGGAAAAATGAGAATTTGTCTTATATCTGCCAAAAATATTATGAGTTACAAAAGTGTGAAATATTTGCCTCAGAAATTTCCAAACCAAGAACTCCCCCCTAAACTGCAAGAAGAGAAAGACTTATAGAAAGTGTCTCCAAATTCGGAATTGAAATTTGGCTCCAAAACCACGTGTTGTCAAATCTCTCTCCCAACAAGGCATGCAATGCCAACCAACTCTAAGAAGAGTTGTCAAAACTTCACTAACCAGGTGAGCCGTATGCAAAATAAAAGCCCCCCAAATCAAGATCAAAACTGAAAGTAATAAGCTGCCATGTGTCTCAAATCACTCTTTGATTGGAATCCAATCAATCTAAACTCATAACTGAAGGTGATTTCCTGATTTAGGGCTTCAAAATCCTGATTTCACTCCAACATGTTGGCATAAATCTATCCATTATCTCCAAGATTCATGCAAGTTTTTCAATACTCCAATTTCGAAATTCAATTTGACCAAGTCATAAAAACCCTTCCATGTTTCATTCGAATATCATCTATTTTAAATGATTTATAATTATCATTTTAAAATAGAGATTTACAAAATTTGAACATAACGCAAACATAAAGACTTATGACTAAGTAAAATACAAGACACCTAAGACTATGTCTTTACATTAATTTTTTGGCCCCTCCATTTTGCATAAATATCTTTAAAATGATTTATGATAATCATTTTAAAACAAAGACTCATATTTTAACATATACTGCAAAAAAATAAATGGAAAGTCAAAAAATAAAAGACTAAAAGTCTCTTAAAAGATATTAAAATCTTTTAAGGCGTAGAGAATGCCACGTCCATCCATCAAAAGGAACAAACCTCTTGAGAAAGAAAGAAACCTAAGGCTAAAAGCCTTTCACTTCCATCGAACCATTTTAGGGTTACTCAAAACCTAAAAAGATAAAAAACTTCATCACATTTTTCATTGTTAACTAGCTCTGAGAATGAGCCGCCACCATAAGGGAAACCCTTGGCTTTGAGCTGCAGATGAAATTTGTGCTATGTCTTGGACGCCATTACCTGAAGCTTTGGGTGAACCTTGCATCTTGGAAGAGGCATTGGTAAGGTTGATTTTTAATTTTTTTGAAACCCAAAGGCTTTTTGATATTTCTAAAAGCTTTTGAAGCTTTTACCAGGTGTGACCATTAGTGTTTCTAATAACTTTTTCTGTCTTTGTACGTTTTCTATGCTGGAAACCATGGAGGCCATTAGATGAGCTTGGAAGCTTCTTTTCTCTGTATTTAGCTATCTCTTGAAGCATTTAGAAAAACAACACTGCTGAAATATCAAGGTAAGTTCAATTTTATTGCAGATCTGGAAGTATTTCTGGTATTTCTTTGCTCCATTTCGATTTTTTTATGTGAGCTTAGTGCTATGGCCATTTATGAGACAATCTGGGCAAGTTTTTGACCTCTCCATGAGGTTTCTGAAAGTTCTCTAGAGATTTTGACAAGGAAAATACATTTAGTCAAAAATCTATTTTAAAACTCCATTTTTTGAAAACTTCTTGGGCTCTAAAAGTTGCGGCCAGGTCTGGATTTCATTTCTCTACAAATAGAAGATACTTTGAATGAAAATGAAAAGAAGATTGAGCATTCACTGTGCATAATTTCTCATAATCTGGGCGTGGCCTCAAAAACCCTGCTGTTTTGTTTTTACATTTTCTGTGTTATTTCACAACTATGAGTTCCATTTTGCAATTATCCAGAAATATTATGGTCTCTTTTTAGCTCTGGGAAAACTCCAAATAGGTATAACTGAATATGTGAAAAAACTGAAGTTAGAAGCTTCATTTCTCCTTTATTTAATCCGATTTCAGATCTCCATGCTACTCACTGTTTTTTCATGACATCGTAAACTTTCATGCAAAGTGATTGCAACATAACCATGACTGTCACCATTTGTTGTTCTCTTTTTATTTATGAACAGCATATACTGTACTTTATGACGATACTTACAATGAAAGTTCATGAATGTACTTAAATGTCCAATTTGTATGATTGTCATGAAAGAGCTCTGTATAAACTGTGAGCTTCCAGATCTTTCATTTACTTTATTCATGATTGTCTTTCCTGTAGTTGCCTTATAAGGCCGAAATACTGTACAGACTTCATCATGTTCACTGTGCGCAAAACATTCAGTGAGCTAAGCTCTACCCTTGTGGGAGCCGCATTTTACCGCACTCATTCTACACATGACGAAAAACCAATTAGTAAAAACAACAGTGAATCAATGATTTCCTTTAGTTTTGTTTCCTGTACCTGCACATATCACAAACAACTTAGTAAAAACAGTAGATTCCATGGTTCCTTTTTATGCTCTACCTTTCCTGTATATGGTGAATGATTGAATGTTCATTCCATTTCTGTTGGTAATGTAGGAATAGGGTAGAATGTGATCCCTCATTTCTCTAACACCACTCCTCATCTTGCAGGTAAACCTGGAGCTGGAGTCGAGACCGATACTAGAGATGGATATAAGGTCGACACGGCTGGCTGCAATGCTGATTCATCATTCCAGGCAATGACGAATCGCCTTCTCGCCTTACCCTTACGTTACTTTCAGTGGTGTAATGCATTCTTTCTTTCTTTCAGCATTTGAAAAGAAAGAAATCAGGCTACTCCCACGGGATGTGTGGGATTATAGGACATTTTCTCAATAAATAAATTGTTCATGATATGCACTGGCTTCCATTATCTGATGAATTCATTTTGTTTGCACAATGAAACAATGTAACTGCAAATGTTTGAAACATCTATTCTCTAAATCAAGATTGATTTCTTGCACTCCTATTTTTCCAAAACTACAGTACTTAAAATAAAAACAACTTCTGCAAATGAGGCTAAGCCTAAACATTGTTTTCTTCAACGAAGTCCTGTTTCATTGCTGCTTTCCCGAACTGTTCAACAAGTTTTTTCTAGATTGTTGAATGATTTTGCAAATCATTCCTAAACACACCCTCATTCTACGAATAAAATTTGGTTGGATGACTTGTAATTTTGGATACAACATTTGGCTCTGTCTGGGGACCATGCCAGATAATTAGAGCATAGGAGAACCAAGAATCTCTAGACTTTTAAGCATAGACTTTTTCCTCAAATTGCCTAGGACACGACTTCCTAGAATCACCTACAAGTTGGAACTTCCCTAAAAATCACCTACAACACGACAAGACATCGCGGAAAGGGAAAACACATCACAATATAGCAAAGACATTATGGAAAGGGGAAATACATTATGAAAACATAAAAGAAAATTACTAAACAAAAATTACTCCAGCCCCAAAGGGATGAAGTGCTTCAGATATTGCCTCCCCAACAGAAATGAATGACAACGATGTTCTCTCTCCTTGAAAGGCTTCACTTCTCTTCTGATGGGTATTGCAACAGACAATTCCTCCAAGCTGAAGATTCCTATATCTTCATACACCCAGGAAAAGGTACCCTGACAAATGTGAGAATATGGCACACAGAGGGAGACAAATATCATTGACGCATCAGTTTTGCTATCATCCATCCAGGGATGTCTCTGATGTCGAAGGGTTCAACCCAGTCGATCGCATTCCAAACCCGGTTTCTATAACATCGTAGGTGATGCTTTTCTTTCTGGAAACATCCTCTGATTGGCTCACCGATCATCTTTGCATACCCCTTAACATATATGAGTTCGATTCCCATGTCTTTGATATTTTGAGGCCTAACAAGAGCGCCTCTTTTTCAGCTTCAATTAATTCTGATTGCAAGCAATATGCAAATGGGTACAACTGTCCTTTAGAGATGATCATTTCCTCTAGTCTTGAACCTGTAATTAGACAACCCCCATCAAACTGTACTTTCCAAAACTTTGTATCCTTTGTCAATCTGTTTTCAAAATAAGCAATGTTTTAGTCTTCATTTTCTATCTCTGACAGTGTCACATAATTACCAAGATCCATTTCTTGAAATAGAATTTGGGCTGGGGTCTAGGGATTTCACCACTATGAATCAAGATTTGGGCTCAAGTTCTATCTTGATTTTTCCCTGCTTTACAAGAATGTTCGGAGATGACTAATCTAACTAAATCTCACCACCAAGATCTCTATAGAAGCTTCGGCTCAACATCCCGTAGCTCGTTGGAATGTTAGCCACTAGGATAGTCATCATTATCCTTTTCTTTGGACAATCCGCCAGCCTTACCTAAGCAACCTTCAATTGTCTGACCAACGACACGAACTTAGACTCAAGTGAATAACACCTATCTTGTGTCTTATTGCATGAAAGTCCCAATGCATTCATCATTTGTAGTGGCATGATGTTCTCTGAGGCTCCTAAATCTATGATGCAATTGCTTAGTTTGAATCCTCCTATATATAGGAATATATTGAAAGGTTTAGGCTTTTCTTCCGTTGGGACATATGACTCAAGCAATTTAGGCTGAATTGAAGCATCTTTCTTTACATATTGTATTATTTTGTCCGACTACTAAGGATGCTCATTAAGGTACCCCAACTGTGAAATCTTAACCTTGGTCTTCATCACGGAGTTCAGAATGTTAAAATGGGCTAGAGACGATCCTTCAGCAACCACTTCAGCATTTTGAAGTGAAATTTTAAAAGTGGAAGTTAGAACCACTTCCTAAATTTGTAATTTACATAAGTAATTACTTTTGTGGTGAAAATATAAGCAAATTCTTTTCCAATGGGAAAGGTTGGTAAAAGGGAAAGGAAAGAAAATAAAAACTTAATTTTTATGAATAATACTTTCAAAGAAGCACTTGAGAAAATTAGAAATAGGTCACAAAAGGAAGATATATCAAAATTGAGAGCATAAAATCTTTTGTTTAGTCAATTACTTGAAGCTTCCATACAATAAAATCAATGTCTAAAGTCTAAACCTACACTATGTAGTGTGTCATGTGATACAATTGATTTGTTTTATTCATTAGATGAATTATTTGATAAATGTGATATAGCTAAAACCTCTTTTGATAAAAAGTGTAAGGAAGGTAGCAATATTTTTGAATCTACAAATCTTGCTAGTTGTGAGGATAATGAGAACGAATTTTCTTCAAAGAATGTTGGATTTACGATAAGGAAAAGAATGGGATATGAAGAAAAGGGTTTAAGAAAATATGGACAAGGAATTACAAGTTTAAAAAAATTAAGAAGGAAAGGCCTTAGATATACTAGCGAAAACAAAAATGATGTTATAGGCATTACAAGATTAAAGAAATCGTTTTTGAAACTAAAATATGTAATGTTGATTGTAAAACTCCTTGTTGAACATAAAAGTTGTACAATTCATCACAAAGATCATTATTGATCACAAGCATTATTGTTGAATGGTTGTAATGTTGGTTGTAATTATCATTATTGAACCTAAAAGTTATAATATTCATCACAACGATCATTCCTGAGTGGTTGTGACGTCGATAACAAAAATCATTGTTCATGTTGTGTAAGATTTGATCACAAAGGTCCTCGTTGAAATTGATCATAAAGATTGTAGAAGGTTTTCGCCGAAAAGATCATTATTAAAATTGATCTTCAAAATCCTTAATAAATCATTAAAGGATTTGACCAAAAAGATCATTTGTTGAAATAGACTGCAGATTATCCTCATAACAATAATCCTCTTCGTTGTCCCTAAATCTTCAATGCAAACTTGTGAGCCAATTGTTGTTTCAAATCACGAAGAACACTCATGCTAGTGTCGGTCACTAGCATAAGATCAACATAGAGCAATAAAGAAACAAACTCACCATTTTCCAATACATTCTAGTAGACACACGGAACAGATTCGCAACGGGTGCAATGTTGCTCAGTCATGGAGTCAAACTTGAGATACCACATTCATCGCGTTTGCTTGAGCCCATACAAATTTCTTAATCTACAATATAAATCCTCATCCCGTTCTTTCTCAAAACCATCAAGATACTACATATATAATTCCCCCTGTATGTCATCATGGAGAAGTAGATTTTTGACATCAACTTATTCAAGTTTTAGGTTATATGCCGCTGCGAGGCCCAAAATTGCTTGAATAATAGTCATTTTCACAACCAGTGAGAAGATCTTGTCGAAGTGAATCCCCTTTTCTTGATCATTAAAGCTATGTCACTATTTAATAACCTAAGGTAATACAAAAATGCATGATCAGGAGTAGCTCTTACCGTTACCGGAATCCTAACCTAAAGTTGAAATCCATCATCTGTTCTTGTGGCGCTCTCTTGATAGTTGTCATTTGTTCAACTACAGATAGATGATCGGACTTGTCTGAGAATTGCTTGCTCAGCTTGTCCCCTAGATCGTCCCATGTGCCAATTGTATTAACAGGCAAACCGCGAAACCATTGAAGTGCTTTGCCTTTGAAAGATGCTGCTAGCAGCCTCAAAGCAACGTTCTCTTGCGTAACATGGTGAACTCCACCAATGAAAAATGGTAAACTTTTAAGTGCTGCAACAAAAATATCATCATGTTGCGCCAGATTCAGTGGGCTGCCCCCATTGAATGGTACAAACGCATGCGCTCTAGCCATCGGAACTGCCGGTGTTCTGAAAATTGCAGCTTGCAAAACAGGTACAGGTGAGGTAGATTGTCTGTAGCTTGGTGAAGCTGAATGCCAGCCTTGCATGCCTTGTTGATGATTTGCCTCTCCTTGATGTGTAAACGATTGTCTCTTTTCTGAAACTTGGAGAAACCGACAGGTTCCTTAAAGGCCTTTCAGAGACTCTGTTTGCTGTCCTTCCTCTTCTTTTTGGTGAAGATAGCTACATATATTCGAATGGAGAAGAGCTTCTTCTTGTCTGGATACTACCAATAAGCTTGCTACTGATCTAGTTTCAAATTTGAATACAGACTCGCTAGGTACTTGAAATTACTGCTCTGATAAGCTGGTAACCTGTTGTACATACCAAAACAGCAGCTTGAAATAATTAAATTATGTCCCACCGGGTTTGCCAAAAACTGTTGTCAAACTGATTGCACCTGTATGCTTAAATATTGAAATTCAGCAATTTTTTTTAACATTGGAACTAATTCCAAGTTGTGGGTATCCTATAAGCAATTAGACCTCCAGATTCTAGGCTGGTTCTTATGAATTTTTTTGATTAATACTTGGGAAACTTGGTTGGGAAAAGGATAAAGACAAACTAAAAACTGAACGATGAAATTTAACTATGCTGATGCACTGAAGAACTCACACTGCAGACTTAACTCACAGAATGATTACTGACTATTCTGATTTGCACAACATGATCTAAAACCTCAAAACACTTGAATGTTTTAAACATAGGCTTTTAAAAGAAGCAATCATCGAAGAGAAATATGATTCCCACAACTAGACTGTTTCGATTATTGATTAACACAATGTTTAACTAGTGGATTAAAACATGGATCCATACAAAAATTCATTAAGGAGACAAAAATATTTGAAGGTTTCAAAAACTGCAAACACAATAAAAACTTCGATCAATCCTGCATGATAATGATGCTTGAAAACTTTAAGGCGAATTCTAAAAAGATGGTAATGAAAGGAGCACTTCTACAAAAACACACTAAATGACCTGTCAACCTGCTGCTGTATTAATCTGAAAAACAATTAAGGTTTTTCAATATATACAAAAAGCCTTTCCAAATTCTGAGCAGAAGCAAATATCTCTGAAAAAGGGAGTCCAAATCATGCAAAAATAATTGCGTGATGGTCCAAACTCACTATCAAGTCATAACTGAAACATGCCGCACTCGAACTGAACTGCAAATCCCTAAAAATGTGGGCCTAAGCATGCAAAAATCGCCTCGTTTGTATCAATCCGCCCACGCAAAAATGAAACTCCACTTTGCCCAATATTCTATGCTTACATTTGACTTATATTTTATCATTTAATTGATCAACTTTACAAAAAAAAATGCAAGGCATCAATATTTTAAATATCTAAAAATGGAATTTAGACTTGGTCTCCATACTTAACAAATATTTGCAATATATGCCTTAATTATTCATAGCATATTTGGTCGACTATTTCATACACCATTTAATTGCAAGTATTGGCAATAATCATCACTGAGCATTGTTTTATTTGGGCATCTTTGAAAAAGTCGACCCAAATGACTAAGGAGAATTCACTTAAAAGTCTATATCACGGGTATTGTATAGAAAAGTCGAACACTAAATCTACCCTATTCTTTCACTTCACTTTGTCACTTGTTGGAGAAGCTTCATTGCGCCACCATGCTGAGGGTTTGGAGCTGTTTGACCTCCATTCGAACCATCTTCTCTCAGACTTTGTACCAGATTTGGCCTCTGCTACTCATGGTAACCTTGATTTGTTATTTTTGTGCTCTTTCCACTCACTCGCCGCCATGAGAGGGTTCGAATTTGGAGTTTACAAGCTTTTGTGAAGACATTTCGCTACGACTTGCTAAACTCCAGCAGGCAACAATGGTAAGCCCTCGTTTCTACTTGCCTTCATTGTCTGAATATCAATCTTACAACAAATTTCAAGATTTAGAACAGATTAAAAGAAAAACATGGAAGACCCCTTGCTTGATATTCTGGTGAAACTGAGCTCGGACATTGCTATGTATGCACCCTGAAAATAATAATCATAATGTTCTCAGTCTCTATAAAACTCTTGTATTTTGTAAGTTTCCTTTGCAAAAACTGGCCATGTACAGGCCGCGACTAGTATCATTCATTCTAAAAGGATTTCTCTATGCGTTTTTCCTTGACTTGAAATCTACTATTTTTGGCCGCCATGTATATATGCTTGAGCTATGTGTTTTCTTGGAACTTCCAATCTTTTCTTGGCCGAACTGGGTATTAGCCACGAGCTTTGTACCTCTATGTTGTTTTTTTAATATACTATGAAAGGCCGCCAGATTTTACTTCATTTTGCGCTGCACCACTATGCTCCAGTTATACCTCTTTTCTGTTCATGAGGAGGTTGACTTGAACTATGAATCTTTTGGAGTTTTCACTCTCATTCATCTTTTTCGATGTACGAAATATTCTCATTTCTTTGCTGACAGCATCATGGCTTCTTGAAATTTCATGATTAGGACATTCTCTCTGCCAGTTTTTAATGATTTACTTGCCACTACTACAGATGGAATAATGAGGTCTCCTCTGGTTTTCTGCGTAGAAACCACTGACATTTACTTTATTTGTATGAAATTAGTACTCAACGCTGCAGCCATTGTATTTTGTAACATTTCTTGAGCTGGGAAAATAGGACTTTTCTTTATTTTTTGTAGTATCACTATATTTAAGAAGCAATTCCTTCGTAACAGATCTCTGTGATAAAATTTCCCTGCCAGGATTTTATCCTTATTGATGGCCTTGCTTATCACAATCGGACCTGTTTTTGCATTTTTGATGTGATTATGAATGGTCTCTGCAAACGCTTGGCAGGAACCTCAAACTCGTCTTACACCCCGTGATTCCTTATATATCCATAAGTTATTCTCAGAACTCTTTATATCTCCCAATCACTAGTATCCTTAAGACATGCATTCTGGTACTCGTGGTTATTTTAGATGTATGACTGTCCTTTCCATGTTTGTTGTTGTCTAACCTTCAATCGAACTTCTTACCATCATGCTATTGTGCAATCTTTGAGGCACAACAAACCTTGTTTCAATGTCATGAATGAAAACCTGTAAATTTTCAGTTATTCGCAAGCCTTCATATATATTTGTTGGCTGTAATAGTTACTATGTAATGAAACTCTACCGCTGATCACTACCATATGCAGTTTGCACTAGATTCATTTCAGAACTGTACACCGTTGAAACAATATCACTATCTTTATTGACACTTCAATAGCACTATTTCAAGTAATTGTACAGCCCCTTGTGTCCCTCTTACAGCTTTCTTTGTACTTGAATCCCCTGTAAATGGAAAAGAGCATAATCTTGTTGAACCAGACATGGCTGTAACTTCCTCATTATATAATTCCTGACCATTACCACCGATGAGCAACGATACCTATCATGTATCACCGATCCTCTTGTAGACTATTATATACTTTTGAAATTATGAAAACATTTCAATGCAAGAATAATCTGTTTCTCTTCAATTTAAAGAGGCTCTGTACTTCATTTAGGTGTATATTGAAAATGCAAAGTAGAGCTGAAACAAAATATCAATGAAATCTATGAATTCTCACACTGCTTGATCCTTTCTTGACATAAAGCTGCTTATTTGATTAGTTCTTTGTTTCAGCAGCTCTTTTGATGACTGTTTTAACATTAATGAACTTTCATATGTAAACTGATGGTGTACCTTCTGATATGCCGGGCTCAACCCTTGTGGGAGCTTGCTTTACTCCACATATCTAATAAATGGATCACGAACATAATGCACCTATTCCTCCACAGTGAAAAAACATGTTAGAAAAATTAAAAAAACCAAAAGCTTCCTCTTTTCTTTATGTTGTTTGAATTTCGCAATCATCTAATGGCTGCCTGATCGACTGTATCTTATATTTTTGTTCATAGCATAGGCATATAATAGTATTTGATCCCCATTGCTCTAACAACATTTCCCTCAACTTGCAGGTACGCTGGAGCTGGAGATGAAACTGCAAATGCAGCTGAAGCTAGACCTGGCGTCACAACATTCCTCAACTGTTAACGATTCGTCATTCCAGGCAATAACGAATCACTTTCTACCCTATGCTTTCACTTTTCTCAGTTGTATAGTTTGCATTTACTCATGCATCTCTTTTTTTTATTGTAAAAATCAAATAATGAGTTACTCCCACGGCTTGTGTGGGATTCTGGTTCGTACATTATGAATAAAACAGCAAAAATTATGCAAACTTATGATATTATTTTCGAAATATTTTCGAATAATATGACTGAAATTTGAACTGTTATGGAACAATGCACAATATGAGTACTTTAGCAGAAATTTTTTAAGCAACTTGTATACCTTTTAGCTTGAATTTACAATTCAGCTCTACCTGTTTGAGCTGGTAGTGAAAAATAGGTAACAAGTATATCCATGAAAACAAGGGAATTCTCTTACATTAATATCATGGTTTTTGTATACATAGTAGCAAGCTTTCTGCTAAACGATGATTACATTATCCATATGATTTTTACTAAACCTTCAAATGGAATACCGATAGCCAAACATGTGGAGGGAAAAGGAAGCAATTGTTGGGCTTCATATCACTAACACTTTTAGTAGTGTTCTTGCTTGCGGACAATAAAAAAAAGAAACCACTCAGAAGTCAATCTTTGGATTAGTTATCTCCAAATGATCTTCTTGGATTCAGGCCAGCTTTGCAATGAATTTCTTCGCTAGTCCACAAGACCTATGAAACCCCAGTAGTTGTTGATCAAATGAGCACATGAAATGAAGGATAAATTGATGAACAAAAGAGCATAAGCACCCGTGCAGACCAAGGGCACCCAACATTTTGAACAACCAGTTGAGATTTTTAGCAATTCTATTCTCCAAGAAATCTTCTCAAAATCCTTCCAACTTCACTATGAATCCAGTTACTAGTCCACGGGACCTGTCAAGCGCTCGCAAACGAAGATCCAGCGAGAAACACTGAAAGTCAAATCATGTTAAAAAATGTGGAAAAATTGGCTAAGTATAGAACAAAAAGCACCCTTCTAACAAAAGGCGCCCAACTTTTTGGAACATCTGATGCAACTTTCATGTTTCACAACTCCCAAGAAGTCCTCCATTTTGTTCAGGTTCCACGAGAAGAGCATCAACAAATTCACCAGAGCATTCCAACATCCATCAACGAACACCGAATTGAAGCATTTCGTTAAGAGTTAAAAACAAGAAATTGTGACTCAAAAGTATAAAACCGCCCCTTCAGGCCAGGGGCACCTAGGAATTTGAACCTTCTAAATTAGATTTCAAAACTTGCACAACCAGTCATCCTTTCCAGGATTCTTCTAGCTTCACAATAGATTCTACATCCAAAAGACGACAATTATCCATCACCGGCAACTATGGATTCAAGCATGGAAAGTCAAGTTGATGGAATTTGAAAATCATTTGAAAATTGGTTAACACTGGCAAACAAAATCACCTTATCTCAAGAAAGTGCCTAGAAAATTCAGCCATAAAAACATCCTTTTAGGGTTTGCATCTGCCAAGAACATCTCTTCAGAGTAGATCTAGCTCCGTAGTGAGTCTATCAACCAAACCACAAGATCAATCACGCGACCAAAATTTAGGATGAAACAGAGGCAGTTGAGGAATTCAACTATTAGTTACAAATTTTGAAGACTTTCTCTTCCTCAAGGAATCCTAGAATTTGCGAAATTGTTTCAGTTAATAGTTAATCACACCATTCGACTCCTAAATCAAGCTAATCACAAGTTAATTGATGCTTCCACCTCCAAATGATATCTATCAAGCATCTATTCTTCATTATTCTTTGCAGGTTGATGCCAAACACATATTTTTCTTGACAATGCCATTGAAGGATCAAACGAACAGTGTCTCCAACATTCTACGTACTTTTATGATCAGGTTGCATACAGGAACAGTTTTCTAAACTCCATTTTTCTAGCTCATCCTTTTAAGAGACCTATGTTCTTTTCAAAATTTCATCAAATTGGATCTTTTAATTTGGCATTTTCTCTTGAACATCGCTTTTTTTATGTGAAAACTTCTTTTACTTTTGTCTTAGGTTTTCTTGCATTTTCGAACAAACTGCATTTTCTCAAAGATCTGACCTTTTGCATTTCATTTAGCATAAAATTGGCCACAAAAACCATAAGCGAAAATTATCCAAAAAATACCTCGCTACCTCCATTTTTAGCATATCTGAAGAAATTACCCTTTTTAGAAACTAACATTGTAGATGTGCTTAGCAAAGAGGCACCTGCAATACCCCATGTCTCAGAATTTTTCTTGGACATGCTTATTACATGTCGAATAAAAAGTCATTTTTTTGAAAATCTAACATACTAGGTTCCTTTAGAAATACATTTTCAACAAAACCCACATCCTAAAATTTTTCGAAAAATTGTCTCTCAGGGTTAGTTATTTTTAGCCTCTGCAAAAAAAGTTGTTCAAAGTTTCAAAAATAGTCGAGTGCACAGTCATTCTTCCAAATTTTAAGTATGCAGTTCTCTCAAGTTGGATTCAAGACCAAATTGGTTTTTCTTAATGCTTTGCTTAAGACAGCTATCACCTATTTACATCGAGCAAACCCAGTAGTTAATTTGGCTAAGCTGGAAGACATAGATGAAATCATAGTGCAAAATATTGATTAATTCGAGTTAATTGAGGCAGCCTCTTCCCATCTCGACATAGAATATTGTACTTGTAATTGCTTGTGTAAAGCATTACAACCCCACTTCACGAGAAATTCAATCAATAGATGAGCAAGTAATTTACAGTCTCAAGCCAATGGACATTGAAAGGTCTCTTTCTATTCCACCATGTGCAAACAACTTGATTGTGTCAGTGGACGAATGTGAAAAGGTGTTTAACACGCTAATAGAACAATTTCAGAAAATAATAACAGAAAAGTGGCTCAAAGAGAAAAGAAACAGCTCACCAAAGATTGTTAAGACTTGGAAAATTCAAGAATGAGTATGCAGTCCTTACTATTCTACTCAACTGTGTCATGGGTCAAGCAAAAGTGAACAAGTTCAGCCATGGTTCTATTACATCATCTCTCAGCGTGTCAACAACAAAGAACATTAGGACTGGCTATCTTTAATCAGTGACACTGTTCACAGCAAGATGATAGCATTCTTCAAAGTCCACTATTTCCATATGGTTTCATACCACGTATATCTAATAGCCTTTCAAGGCCAGTTTGGAGGCTTAAATACCATTGGAGCATTGGGTGTACAACCAATTCACGAGAATTTATGTTGCATACAGTGAGGGATCTTCTTCATGAATTACATATACGCATTTCACCAGAAGCCAGAGTGGCAATGGCAGATTGAGTTGATTGAATTAAATATACGCATTCGCGTATATGGTTTCTCGGGCAGTCCAGCCATGTAACACAGTTATTCATCAAATAAGGTGGTATTCATGGAGTTTCTACGACAATTGCACGAAGTCCACACCTCTTTGCATAATAAATGCAAGTCTGTTGCCAACTTTCCTTTTGAGATGGCTATTTATAGGTGCAAATCAGCAACTGACGCCAAGTCAATGAGCAATGAAATGATGAAACTTAATCTTAAGTTTCTCATTGAAAGACACTCATATCACGCTTAGGGTCTTTTGGCAGCTCGCCTTCAATAGCGGATTTCCTATCAAAGGATCTGGAAGGTTTATTGGATGGTAATGGGGAGATCATACTTCCCAAATATTTTAAAAATTAAAATGATCATCAACCACATCGACCCGTTGATCGGTATGCCAAGAAGAGCACTTCCATCAAGAAAAGGACAAGCAAGGTTGTATGGCACAACAGGCTATTCCTAGATAGTGAGAGGACACAAATGTAGTCACTCCAATTACAAAGTCGCCACCAGTTACTAACGCACTACCTTCCACTTTCCGACTGAAACCCAAGGTTAAAGTAATGAAAAAACCTCCAATGGGTTCAAAGAACTATAGGGTGCCCATCCATTTCAAAGAAAAGATGAATGTTGTTGATATAAATCAGCGAGAAAAACAAATGGCTACAACCATACATACAATGGAAGCAGTGCCAAAAGTCGGAACAATATCTCATATTTCGTCATCATCACAGTCGTCTCCATTTCATATTAAATTAGAGCCTGATTCACCAGTTCATGACATCTCCACAACAACTCACTAATTAGAAGTTGATAAGACGAGAACCAATCCTTCCAACAAAGTTAGCCGAGACCCATCATCTTCGCTTGAGAACATCTTGGGTTTGACCATGTCTACTAAGACATGTAGGACAAGAAACTCAAAAACCAAGTCCATCTGGAGAAGAACACTAACAATGAGGCCAATGATTTCACATTGGCCAAAGCCAACCTTCGAAGAAGTACACAACAAGGCAGTCCTCAAGGCTGAAAATCAACAACTCTGATAGTACATCTCCAACCTGATTCAGGAGTCAGAGCTAAGCATGTTAGAAGGTAAACCCAGGGATCAGTTCACCATTGTCAACTTCAAAATGGCATTTGATACAGTCACTACAGGAAAAAACAAAGAGAAGCTTTTACTTGGAAAGAACAACTCCTCTTCAAAGTAAAAACCTACGAAGCAATGTCTATAGAAATGTCTGAGCATAGAGAAAAGGTTGCAAGTGCCATCAAGTTCATAAGAACTTTTTTGTCACAGATTCCTTGCCAGTATCAACTCAAGGATGGTGAGTACGTAAATCTCAGTGTGAAGTCCAGATGGTGTATAAGGACCTCATCCGTAGTAGTTTCAACAATGACCCTATTGACTACAAGTTGACTATCTTGCACCCATTTCAGCAAAGTTCGATGAAGCGACTGAAAAGGAAAGATAGTTTCAGACTCATATCATGGATGGCGAGGTGATGTTGCAGAGGCAGCGCATCGTGTTGAAGAGTATCAGTTGTCTGAATGCAGAGACAGTTAACAACTACTTGGAGGACTTGGTTACTCAAGTTGCTAAAGTATGAACTACCAGTTGCGACGTCCTACCTTTTCCAAAGATAGTAGTTAAAACAACAGTTAAAATTGATGCCTTTTCGAAGTTAACTCATTGTCCACCTTTCACACATATCTGTTTTTGGAGACACCTATTGTACAATGGATTTAGTTTTAGTTTTAGAATCAGTTAATTGAGGTAGTCTTTCCAATTAACTGTTAATTACCTTTGCTTGGACATAGAAAAAAATCTTGCAGATTGGCAAGAACCGATTGTTAACACAAGGAGATTTTAGGGTTCCCTACTCCAGTGTTTGTCTATAAATAAGAGCAACCTTGCTCATTGTATTTTAATCGTTATTATTATAGAAAATTGTTGAGCCTTACAGCCTTCAAGCTTTGCTAGTCAATATATGTTCACTTTGTATAGTGTATTTTGGTTAATCCTATGTTGTATGTTTGTCTTCTTCATACAATTCTCTATACCAAAACGTGTAATCATTGTTGGTGATTGAGGAAATAAATCATATTCCCACCCTTCTTTTCATACAAAATTTTAAGATCTTTCAATATCGTTGTCTTTATAATCTTTATTTCGATCTACACCTCAAAAGAGCGAAGAGCCTATAAAGGAATTTTGAGATCAAGCTTATCGTTTGATGTTTTGTTTTTTATAATCTTTGTTTCAGCCTAAACCTCAAAAGAGGAATGATCCTTTGAGGGAATTCTGAGATTAGGTTTATCATTTGATGTTTTACTTTCATAAAATTTATTTCAGCGAGCATTTGAATGAGAAATGAGCCTTCGGATGTGTTTTGGAGACGAATTTGTCTAACTGTGCATAGCTGTTCATTTCCAATTCGCGCACCACAGGCGCGAATTGAAACACCAACAAGAAACTAGCATTCCTGTATAACCCTAGTTCGATTCCTCAAGCCCGCTTTATTCCTCCTTCTAGATCCACTTCACTACCTCTTCTCACTTCTCACTAACTCTCACAATAATCACAAATACAATATAGCAAAACAACTCTCAACTCACTAAATCAAAATCACAACAAAATAACATCAAGTTAATTAGAATGATAAGTGTACCAATTGGTAGCATGAGCACCTCTATTTATACTTATTTGTGAGCAACCGAAGGCTACAAACAAGTTAGTATTACTGCAACCTTTCTAAGTTGATGCAACGATTCATTAGAACTTATCTGAGAAATTTCATTTAAACTTTGTAACATTTGTGAAGAGCTTGGACTTGATGATCGACTTGAACTATCACCTGAAGAGAAACTTACAGAACTAGGTGAACCTGAGCTTGACCTTCCACTTGAGCTTGTGGGGAGAGGAGGAACTTGATCATCTTCAATGCCCATCATTACTGGTGTAGTTTTGAACTCCTTTTCCCCATTGCCATACTTCCCCTTCATCAAAAACATCTTGCCTAATAATCCATTGCTTTGTGTCAAAGTTATAAAATTTATATCCTTTTGTACAATCAAAATATCCCACAAAGATACAATGTTGGTATTTTGCATCCAACTTCTTTCGCTTCTAAACTAGCTCATGAACATGTGCGGGGTAACCAAACACACGAAAATGAGATACTGAATGCATGTATCCACCCCAAGCTTCCTTTGGAATGATATTCTGAAGCAATTTTGTTAAGCTTCGATTTAAAATATAAACAATAGTGGCTACTACGACTCCCTAATAACAATTAGGAATATTTTCAGATTGTAACAGACTTCGTGCCATCTCCATAATAGTATGGTTCTTCCTCTCTGCTATACCATTTGCCAACGGGTATAAGCTACCGTAATTTCACTCCTAATACCATGAGTTTTACAAATATCAACAAACTCTTTGGAAGTAAATTCTCCCCTCTGTCTATTTTGAGTATTTTAAGGGAATACCCGCTTTGATTATCTGCCATAGCCATAAAGTGCTTCAAGCATTCAAATGCCACAAATTTTTGCTTAAGAAAATAGACCCATGTGTGGTGAGATAAATCATCAATAAATAAATAAAAGATTCACTCTCTAGTCTAGGGCACCCACACACTCATCCCTGCAATTTAGGATTAGCTTTTAGTCACAGGTTCCTCTCAATATCTCCTTTCAAAAGATATAAAGAACGGGATGTTCAACAAAACGTATGGGAAAGCATCGGCACAAAATTAGACTTTCCATTCACAAAATACAAAATCTGTATTGTTCACATTGTCATAGGGAAGAGCATAAGCAGGAAAAATGTTGGGATCTCCATCCTTGTTCTATTTGTGAATCGAAGAGACATTCTTCAAATAAATGTTGGAATATCTAGATCAAAATACAAAATCTGTATTGTGCACATTGTCATAGGGAAGAGAATAAGGAGGAAAAATGTTGGGATCTCCATCCTTGTTCTATTTGTGAATTGAAGAGACATTCTTCAAATAAATGTTGGAATATCTAGATTGGAATGGACACTCTATGAAATATTGTATGCAAATTAATAACAAGGTTTACATATTTAAGTCAAGTGGTTGACGACTTCTTGTTATGATTCATATATTACAATGTGTAAAGTAATTTGAGAGACTGAGTCTTCACTTAGTTAGAGAAAAGAACGGAAAATCTTGTAATCTCTCAAGGGGGATAGAATTAAGTAAAAGGATACTTTAATTCTACAAGAAGTTTCATAAATGGGTCTTTACGACTATAGTGGTGGTAACGAACAAAACATTTCAAATGTTTCATTTCTTAAAGTGAAACATCATCTTGTCAGTCCACTCAACATCAAGGTGAAGAATATTGGAAAAGTGATGCCAAACACGCATGCAATAGAATTTTATCCGCTGGTTTAAAATTATGCGTGAAAGGGAAGACAATGTGCATGTTAAGACATTATTTTAATAGTTGTCTCTGCTATTTTTAATTATATATTATAGTTTACATTAAGGTGCTATGTACTCTATAAAAGATTTTTTCTTGCTATTTGAAATATAGCTTCTAATGAGAACAAAGAAATCTGAAGAACACCACTATCAAGAAGACCAATGTATATTATCGTGCAGCAGTGCAGCCAAACGAAGAGGACCAAAGGTATTTCCCCATAGAGGTGGTGCGGCCATTACTGGTTGCACGATAGATGCTCTGGTTGGACGTCTGTTGTAGACGGACCAAACAAGTGGGAAAGCAGATCTTTCTTTTCGCAGAGGAAAACTCGTAGCACGTTGCAGCGGTGACTTTGTTCGCGAAGGAGTAAAAAGGAAAATTACACTGCAGTAACTCCTCAAACAAAGGATCTGTAATTCCGTGAGCCCTCAAACTTCATGTATAGCTTTGGTCCGCCAGAATGTAGATCTGAAAAAAATGAAGATTTATAGAGAAAAATTTACAAGATACAATAAGAAACTGGAAAGCATATTCACTTCAATCAAAAGCGTGAGGCTTGGATTGCATGATTCATTCCCCAACGAAGTCGCCAAAAAATTGTTGGGTGAAAATAATGTAATCAACTTTTCGATAGATTACGCTATCTAGACTTCAGCCACAACTATGTGAGATATAATCTCTCCTCTCAGAAAGAGGAGGCACCCTTCTTACTGCTAATAGAAGCTATTATATAACTAACGAAATACTTACAAAATGTACACTATACTTATGAAATGGGGGCGTGTGTTACATTCACACTTCTCTCTTTTTTCAGAAAAGATGTTTACAATGCTTCACGATGGAAAGCTCTAGATCTGATAACTTGAAAATTTAACAAACAACAGTAGTGTCGATATCTCTATATTATCAAAGAAAAGCGTAGAGATACTAGATATTATTTATGATAATAACCAAAAGAAAAGGCACAAAGTCGTTTCATAGCTTTTTAAATGTTGGATCTACAGAAGTATCGTTTGTCGTATTAGAAGCACAAAGTCTTCTTAGATAAAGCAATTCTCCGAACCGAATGAACGATTACAAGCAGAATGTCTTGTAGATCTTTCAACCAAAACATTCATACATAAAAGTAAATCCAAATAATAGATTTAACACAAAGTTTACATAAACTACTTGAAGCCCTTTAGATCTCATACACTAATCACCACCGATATAATCAAACCATAAGATAATCGATCCCAACACAAAGTTTGGTATGCAGTCCTTCTTTATTGATTAGATCTAGATTCGCAAAATTGCATACAAAGCTTCAATGTTTGTTTCAAAGGAGCAACACCTTTTAGAACTAATTCCAAGCTGTGGGTATCCTATAAGGAATTAGACCTCCAGATTTTAGGCTGGTTCCTGTGATTTTTTCTGATTGATATTTGGGTAAATTGCTGGGTAAAGGATAAAAAGATTTAAGTTGAATGCAGAACTATGAAACTTTAAATACGGTGACGCTTGCACCTAAATATCATGATCTAAAAGGCAGTTTGGTTTACAATTTATTCTCAATATATCTAATTTATACATCAAAATCCGAACAGTTTGAACTCATATAAATGCTCAGTGTATGAACTAAACTTGAATGCATACATATACTTATGATTGAGACAGAAAGATAAAGGTTTCAATGCTGAAACAGAATATAATTCAATCAAAATAAAACACAAGAATGATGCCTGGAAGCTTGAAGGCAAAACCTGACACTATTGAAAAGATAAAAGGAAAAACTCCATGCAATAACCAAAGCAGAAAAACAAGAACTAAAGAAAAAACAGTTAAGTTTCTTCAATATATACAAAAGCCTTCAAAAAGGCATGGAAATAGAACTAAACGTCAAACTTCAATGAGAGGGTGATAACTCCAAGGCAATTTACGAGTAGAAGCAAATATCTCTGAAAAAAGGAGTCAAAACGATGCAAAAATGAGTGCATGATGGTCCAAACTCACTGTCAAGTCATAACTGAAACATGGAAGACTCGAATTGAACTGCAAATCCCTAAAAAGGTGGGCACAAGTATGCGAAAACCACCTCCTTTGTGTCAATGCGCCCATACCTACTGAAAGTCTTATCTTTGTCTAAAAAGCTCCAAATAGCCATATCTAGCTTGACTCACCTACTTGCATATTTTTACACTTTGCAAGAAACGATTGCGTAAATAATAAATTAATTAAATTATTTACTTTATTATTTACAACTACTACTTATCTAACTTTACAATTCATGAAAAATAATAAAGTCTTGCACCTAATATGCAACCCTTATCACTCCACAAAAGCCATGCATTACTTAATCCAAAGGCATTATTCACCTCTTACATAATAGTTAGCCACTTCATGCAAATACATATCATATATTATATCATGCTACATATATTTTCTCCAAATGCACTCTTGGCCCCTTCAATATTTGCATGATTTTTTAATTGACGTAGAAGTCAATATTCAATGCTCAAAATAAATGATGAAGGAAACAATAAAAGAAACCCAAAACGAGCAAACCCTAATCATCCATTTGTATTTGACTTTGCTTGGAGAGGAGCTACGCCGCCATCGAGAACACTAAGGCTTTTTGCAGCTTCGAAATGCTCATCATCTGAACTTCTACAGGTTGACCTTCCATGGATAAGTTGGGTAAGTTGATCTCTCACTATATTGTGACTTTTTCATCTCATTTTGAAACAAACTGGCTTTCGAGGCCATGGCTTATACACGTATTTCTTCTGATTTTCCTCGCTAGTTTCTCTGTATTTTGAAAGAATAAATAACGGCCATCAGGCCGCCTCTAGCTCCTCATTTATGATTTTGTCTCCTAATTCCTTCAGAACAACAAAAAACGTGACGGTTTTCTCTTTGTTATACCTCCATGACTTTTGAATATGCTTTCATTTTCCTTGGCCGCCATGAACATAATCTCGAGCCATATATTAGGTGCTTCAAAAAGCCTGACCACGAGCTTTATACTCTGTAAAACATCAGATCTTATATGAATTCCTTGGCCAATAATGGCCACGATTTTTCCCTTACACAGATTCTGGGTGTACCTGCAAGAAAAGAAACTCTCATATATGTACTTTGATCACTGTGTGTAACTATTAATAATCACTCGCTTTTCTGGGTGTTGCATTTATTTGTAGAATGTAGCTCAACATTTGTATATATTCACCTAATTTCCTTTGCAAGAGCTAGATGCTCCATCACCTCTCAGGAATACACACCATCCTATGTATTTCGCTCATGCCTTATATTTGTCTCCCTGGCCACCATAATAAGCTTGATATGCTTGATCTCTTGCATATTTGTTGTTAATACTGCACAACACTCCATGCTCAATCTCCATCTTGCTCTTTTCAAGTTGTTGTTCACATTCTTCCTTACAAGCTTCATTGTCCTTATGTTTTCATGCCCCTACACCTGACACTCTACATGCATTTATACTTTAAACCTGGAGCTTTAAAGATGGAAGATTTATTCTCAAACATGTTAGACAAATTCTGACCTGGAAGCATGTTTTGTTGTCTTCAAATATGAAATCATTTACTGCATTTATAAGACCATAATACAATCTCTGACTTGGAAAGTGCTTCCAGTGTGAAAAATTACTCAAAACTAGTATTTGTATGATATTCACTGTTGTGTTGTACATGTTGTCGCTCTATTGGATTTCAAAAGAAAAACAGCTGCTGGTTGTAACATCTGTGTGTAAGCACAATTTGTCCATATCATATCCTGCTGCCTTTGAAAAGCTGTTTAATATGAAATAAAGTGATGCCCTTGCTACTGTTCACATAATTAGTGAATCTGTCTATGCTCCTGTCTATATTATAGACTGTGTATATGCTTTGTGACTATTTAATTTTCTCTAAACAGCTGAATACATATTAATTGTCGTACTCTACTATCAGAGATCCAAAACGATAATATTGTTTTCTGTATATGCTGATTTCTTTTCTATCACTGAATATTGTTCAAAATCTGGCATCTTTGCAGTGATATGGTATATTTTAATCTGACTGTTGATTAACAGCTCAAACTGACATCATTTCAAAAGCTCTTATGAGATTAGCATGATCTTTGATTTCTTGCACATTTTTGCTAATAGGCTCGAACAGAGCTTATAGTTGTTTGACATTGTGCCTTTCTCATACCGCATGTGTCTCACAAGATTCTACAATGTTTTCTTTTTTAAACTATTATATGCTTTTGAAGTACGAAAATACGAATGCATGAATACTCTGTTTCTCTTCAATGTGGACAAGCTCTATACTTCATTTAAGTGTAATCTAAAAATGTAAAGTAGAGCTAAACAAAAAATTAATGAAATTGATGAGTTCTTCATACTGTTCTTCTCAATCTCTTTGAAAAAGGCTGCTCTTTTAATATTTGCTTAGTGTCAGCAGCTCTCTTAATGACGTTTATCCATGTTAATGAACTCTCGTTTGTAACTTGAGAGTGTGTCCTCCTTGATATGCTGAGCTCAACCCTTGTGGGAGCCCGTTATACTCCACATATCTGATAAAATGATCACGAACATAGTGAACCTGTTCCTACACAATGAACAAACATGTTACCCAAAATAAAAGAAACTAAAAGCTTCCTCTTTTCCTTATGCTCTTTGAATTTTTTGTAATCATTTGATGGATGCCTGATCGATTGTATTCTATATTTTTGTTGGCAGCGTAAGCATATGATAGGATTTGATCCGCATTGCTCTAACAATATTTCCATCAACTTGTAGGTACATTGGAGCTTGGAGCTGGAGTTGGAGCTGGCGTCACAAGTAAAGACCTCAACTGCCAACGATTCGTCATTCCAGGCAATGACGAATCACCTTCTACCCTATGCTTTCGTTATTCTCAGTTGTATACCTTACCTTTGCTTATGCAACCTTTATTTGCTTGTAAAAAATCAAATTAAGTTACTCCCACGGCTTGTGTGGGATTTTGGTTCGTACATTAGGAATAAAACAACAAACATTATGCAAACTTATGATATCGTTTTGGAATGTTTTTGCATAACATCACTGAAATTTACACTGTTATGAAACAATGCACAATATGAGTAGTTTAGCGGATATTTTTAAAACAACTTGTGTACCGTCGCTTGAATTTAAAATTCAGCTCTACCTGTTTGAGCTGGTAGTGAAAAATATGTAACATTAACTATTACAATAGAGATCTCTCATATATATAGAAAAAAGAGATGAGTAAATTTAGTGAATTAGGTGAGAAAAAATAGGAAACCCTAATCTAACTAAGTGTAATTTATTTCTATGTAATTACATCTCATATTTTCGGCGTAATTACATTTTACAAAAAGACATGTAAGATGTTGAAAACTATTTATAATATACAAAGTAAGGAACATCAAAATTGATGAACACTGCAGAAAAAAAGAAGACTATTGTTCTTTGATCATCAAGGAGATCGCTCGGTAACTCTTCCATTCCATTTATTAGAAGAACCGGATAACCTTCTACATCCTCCTGCATCTAGTCAATGTCATCAGCTAAAAAGTTTAATACTTGTATTTTATGTTTGAGTGATTCTTTCACGTCCACATATTTATCTTTATCATGTATAACTCCACTTTCACCAACTTGTTGATCTTGGACTCTTTCATTTTCAGCCATGATGATAAGGCCCTTTCCATTTCTCGTAGCTCCTTTGCAAGTGATTCTTTCTCTTTATTAAGCTGAGTTTGAAGTTGGGCTATTTGTACTTTCTACTCACTTGCTATGGCGATGACCTGTGACCCGTGATCTATGATTTCATGAATAAAATAATTCAACAGTTTACCCTTGGTTGCAAGCTTCTCTGCCTTTTCTACAGCTGGTTCTTCAACAGTCACCAAGGTCATAGATTGGGTATCACCAATTCTGTTGTGTTGTGTAGAATAGGGGCTAGCCTTTCCCTCGTGTATGCACATTCTTTCTTGGACCATTGCACTGGAGGTAAAGGCTTCCCAGCAATGTTATTTTCATCATAGGCAGATTTTAGGATGTCTCTTGGATTTGTGAAATCTTCAGGCAAATCGGCTATATTGAGGGCCCTGAATTGTTCAACTGTCAACCTCCAGAAATCCATCTTACAAATATATTCTTTATCTCTACATTCTGCCCATATGTGTTCAAAATAATAAACGTGGATGTGACCTTTCTTGCGTTTCCTCTCTACATCTCTAAAGTCAAAGTCACACTTGTACCTGTAGGTCTTGATAGTCATTATATGCATTTCTGTTGAAACATTTTTAGCCTTTTGTACACTTTTGATTGTATACCTGCCAATGGTTAGGGGAAATTTGAAACTTGGCTTATGTATCCTTTATCATTCTTTGTGCACTGAAATCAATTGCCTACACAACTCCATGAGGATCCATTTGTCTAAGAGGTTTTTGGGAAGCATGTAAGGGCATCCAGTGAAACAACCTACTCTTATATTCAACCTAGAAAAACACATCCAACCTTGCTGAAAGCCTGGTAGGCTTCATCTGATATTCTTTTCTTCTCTAGCGTCGGGTCAAAAGTGAACAACAAAGCACCAAAGAAAGCATCTGTAACTCTCTTGAAGTGGTGGAAGCTTTCCCTCAAGTTTAATTGGTAGTAGTAATCATATATAGGAGTAGAATGTTTGTTACCTCTGGTAGTTAAACCGGGAAATTGCATCATTACTGCAGCCGCATAATCCAAGAAATAAGTCATATAGAATTTTAGGGTGGTGGGCACCATAAGAAGCTGCTCATGGATTTCATCGCTGATCTATGTTCCCCAATCAATATGTACTTCCCTCCTTCTGATGATCTGCATGTATTCATACATCCAATCTTGAAAATGAGAGGATTCTGGTAAGCCCTTAACTCTGTTGAACTAGGTGATCATGCCTCTCACATCCTCCCTGAAGTCACTTTGGGGAAGTCCCTTAGGCCATCTACATACAGAATGTCGGGCAGTCTTCAACCATTGTGTGTTAATCAATGTCTTGGCCCTAACTGAATCATTGTCGAATATCTCTTGAGTCTTCTAAATTGTGATGGGTGTGTACTGTTCCATTTATGGAACTTTGAAGACTATATCAAAAAATTCACCTCAAGCCTCATCATAACCTGACCTACAGAATCTCTCACACTTCTGTCTTCCTGGATATAGTGAGCGGAAACTTGAAGCACAAACTCAGTGTGATGAGAGAAAGTTGGGAAAGTGGATACCATATGGAGATTGCTATGTACAATGGCCTTTAGATTTTCATCCCATGGCCTCTATTGAATCCTCTTTACAAAATCTTCCAGATCTTGATGACCAATCTCGGTATCCTTGATCTCATCTACTCTGGACAACACCACGGTTGGAGGGAAAACGCCTTGGTACTTATACTTCATCCTACCCTTTGTTTTAGGACATGGTGGTGGCGTTTCAGCTGTCATTTAGGGGAGCTGAGACAGATGTTTTCTTACCTCCGAGGACCTCCTGATTGAACCTGGAAATTAATTGCAAGAATGATGGATCCACTGTTGTCAAGAAATACATGCCATATGGGGAAATGTGGAATTAGAAGGCGATATGGAGTGACTGTGATTTGGCCATATGGTACGGAAAATGAGGTGTGAAATGCAAGGCGGAAGCAAAAACGAAGAAAAATCATGTTTTAGCGTGTTATGAAAAAATACAGATTTTGGTTCTCGGGCGGTAAAAATCAACGCTCGAGCACCAAAGTGTGAAATTCGTTTGGTATTCTGGCCATGAAAATCACCGCTCAAGCATCGAAATGTTTGTGAAACAACTAAGTGTTAGGGCGGCGAAAATCACCGCCCGAAAACTTAAGGGTTGGTATTGCAGGTGTTGTGGCAATGATTTTCACCCCCCGAGCACTGGGATGTTGAAGTCCGATGAGTGTCATGGCAGTGAAAATCACCGCCCACCGCCCAGACATCGACGAATTTCTTCGCCCGAACACCAAGGGTTGGAAAGGTAACACAAGACGGTGGCGACTCATAATCTGTGGCGAGACTAACGCTAAGGCAAGGAAACAAGAAAAGGAAAAGAATAAACGAAGGGACGATTAACCAAACATGTCCAAAACGATCGAGGAAAGAAAAGCATTAAAGAAAAATGATTAAACATAAATGAATAGAACATACCTCGAATGGTGGATGATTGACAAAGACGAGCGAAAATCCGCGATCTAGAGGATGGAAACAATATTCAATCTTGTGGGAAGCAACCTTGGAGCGACAGAAGGAGAAGAGTCATAAACCAAATGCGAAAATAACTCATGCTTATGAGTTAAAAACCTAATAAATTAACCTAAAACCCGCGCATTAAATACGGAATTAACACTCGACATAACTAGCAATTAGTTGCTTGGGCGGTAATTTTCACTGCTCTAACACCAAGAAAGAAAAAAGGCTAGGTGCAACGGCGGTGAAAATAACCGCTCGAGCACCAAAAAAGTTTAACTTTGGACTAGGTGCAACAGCAGTGAAAATCACCGCTCGAGCACCAAAAACAATTAAAAAATAAACAAAGGTGTTATTGCCATAAAAATCACCACCCGACCACCCAAAAGTTAAAAATGACTTAACTCCTGGTTTCAAAGGAGTCACAACCTTTAAACTCGAAAGTCGAGCCTATCGTCACCTACCTGGACTAGGCAAGATCAGAGACCAGGTGTTAAGGACAACTCCAAGGTTGTCTCGTTTCACGTGCTTGAAACACACGGGTCTAGGAAACGGCCTGGTTTCGTAGGGGCATATCCATGGATCGAGCATTGCTAGATTCTGTGAAAAGGTCACAACAGAGCCCATGGCCTTCTTTGTGCAATGTACAAAACTTGATCATCATCACCCTCAAGTGGCTTGAATTTTGGTGGAATTTGCTTCCTGTCAATGTTGGCTACCATTTTACATCTGTTGTCCTTCTTCTTTTGCCTGCAATGAGGACAATATCCTGCCAACATTACCTTTGCCTCCTCATGTTTCTTCTTTGCTTGAAGTGTATATAGACGAGTACCCATATTGATATCCTTCTTCAAATCTGATAGCAAATGAGTGATTTCCATCCTTCAAACCTCATTAATCGAGAATTTACCCATAGAAGATTGGTAACCTCTTGCTTTCTTTATAGCTGCCCTGGAGTAATTCTGACATATCTTCTTAATATCATCCCAAGCAACTTCGATGATATCCCCTCCAACAATCAAGTCTAGAGCATCAGTGCAATTTTCATTCATCCCCCTAAGGAAGAGCAACTTTTGAGACACTTCATTAAGTGCATGATATGGGGATTTCTGCAAACAAAACAAGAACCCTGAACCATAGTGCTGCAAACTTTCATTCTCCTTTTGGCTACATCCTGAAGATATCATCTCCTCTCGTATCACTACCTCTAGAATATTCTTTATACTTCTCAAGAAACTTTTCCTTCATGACATCCCAACTATTCATAGTATTCCTACCTAAGCCCATAAACCATCTTAATCTACCTTCCTTCAAGGTAGTAGGAAACAATTTAAGCCTATGAGCATCAGTAGTGTAATCATAGCTTCTGCAAAGCATATCAAATTCAAACAAGAAAGTGTCTGAGTCCTCTGTTACAACCCCATAGAATTTAGGAAGAACTAATAAAAGAATGTTCTTGAGGTTGTCAACTTGATTTTGTTGAGGGATAGGGAATGGCAAGGTTGGCTGGTTAGGTCTATTTGGGCAGCCATAATTGCTTGATGGATTATCAGAGTGAATGGATTCTCAATCAAGTTTAGGGCAGCTTGATCTTCACAAGAAGTTTCAGAACTGGTCAAATTGGAAAATGCATTAGCAAAAGGATTTGCCTCTTCTTCTTCGTGTCTTGGAAAATTTTGAAACTCAGCTAGTTGGTTATCAAGGTTAGGGTCAGTTGGAAGGAATCTCCCTGGAGCGTCTTTTCTCCTAATCCTATGCATGCGGTATTAACTCAATATCAACGAACTCACACAAAGAATTGGTGAAAGAACAGCAGGTCATACTTTATTTGAATGAAGTGTATGCCAAAAACAAATTTCAGAGATACTAATAACAATAAAGAAACTACAAATGACTCCGAAGAACTTCATTGTTTGACACCATCCCTGGCAACAAGGCCAAAAATGTTCGCCTCCTCTAATGGTTCAATAACTAAGTCCTTAAAGTTGTAACTTAGAGATTAGATATCTGCACCTAGTAGCTATTTTGGTCATCATTAAGGTTCATTTCATTATTAACCCAGGGATGTGAATTGAAATGGGTCAGCACTGTCTATGCACTAGGACTCAATTGTAGTCATCCTTATCCTATAACTAGAGAAAAAAATAGTACTGAAAGTGAAATGCTTCAAAGGAATTCGCATAAGTATTGCGCATAAATCAACAACTAAACAAAATTGAAATGAATTATAGAAACAAATGTCTTAGTAAACATACAGGAAAGTACTCTGTCTGTCTTGGCTGGAGGAACAGATACAAAACGAAGTTCCAATGGCTATAGGAACAGATAATTGCTAAGACTGTAACTCATTCCAGAACAGAAAAGTAACTATTGAACTGAATGGACGGAATTCTCTTCAAGTGGGCCCCCTTGAGTGAGTCTTCCCAAAACTAACTCTGATGCAACAAATTAAACTATCAATTTATTCATTGTTACATAATAACAACATGACTGTATTCCTTGAAACTGTAAAATGAGAGTACAATATCAGAATATCGAACCCCCTGAAGAGGAACATCTAATCATTATTTATAGAAGAAAAGCTTCTAACTAACTCTAACTAACAACGAAATCCTCTCCAACAAACTAGGAGGATGCCATTTATTGACAACATGAAAAAGAGGAAGGAGGTTATGCATGCACAAGATCTGGTCAACCCAGTCTTCCCTCAACGAGCATCCAACATAACAACACCTCCTCAATCTACTCAAATAATAGACATAGTCATTTAAAGTTTAGTTATCACTCCGAGAAAAGCTACAAATTTCCAACCATTGACCTCTTCAATGTCCATCTCTTTTTGACTCTTTCATCAACCGAGCAGTTGGCATGAACTTCTTCAACCTTGCAAGCTCCATTTATATCCGCATCTTGATCTAAACTTGCATAATGACATTAGTCATCACAAGACAATTGTATATCCATAATCACATTAGAATAACATTCATTCAATCACATGTAAGATTAATATAGATATATCACATAGCAGGTGTTGTCAAATAAGGTTTGCACCCCTGCTATAGCTATCAACTGTAGCAACCTATTGACACATGGGAACACTTTGAGGTTGTGGGTGACCAAGGAATGAAGTGAAGCTCCAAATTATGGACTGATTCCATTTGAATATTCTTTGTAAAACTGAAATATTGGAAGGAAAAAGGTAGAAAGATGTACTTGAAAATAAAAATCTATCACTAACAGGTGGTTTACCAAAGGTAAGAATTTTCATTCAAAAGTTGTTGAAACTCACAAAAAACCTCAACAGAAATAAACAATCTCACAAGACAAAAAAAGATGTCTGCAAAAATGATTTTGTGTAAGGCTTTGACTATTTATTTCCTTAAACACAAGGAAAACAATAGTGTTTTCACAAATATAAAAGCATAAAATGAGATCACTAACATAGACCTGCACTATGACATGAAATTTTTTGCATCCAGCATGGAAGGAATCTTATAAAATGAAGGAGAAAAAAGGATTTTATCTTGAAATCCACAACCAATGCCAACAAACAAAGTGAAATCTGTGAAGGAAAAATAACCTTCTATTGAGGAAAAATGAATATCTGCATTCAAAACGCCAAAATATCATGAGTTACAAAGTTTGAACCATCTGCCTCTGCAATCTCCAAAAAACTAAGAACTCCCACCCATACTGCAAGAAGAGAACAACTTATAGAATTATTCTCCAAATTCAGAATTGATGTTTGGCACCAAAATCTGATGTGTTGTCAATCTTCTCCTCCAAATAGGGTATGTAACTGCAATCTAACTCCAAGAAGAGTTATCAAACTTTCACCAACTTCATGAGCCGTATGCAAACATAAACCCCCACAAATCAGGTTCAAAACTGAAAGAGAACTCCATAATTGTGCCTCATTTTGCTCCTTGACTCAAGTAAAGTCAATAGGAACTCAAAATTGAAACAGAACTCCTAATTTTTGGGCTTCAAACTCCTGATTTATCTCCAACATGTTGGTTCATATCTCTCCACTATGTCCATCATTCTAGAAAGTCATCAAGACTATTCATTTTTTGCATTTGAAAATATCTTATTTGAAAATGATTTATAATTATCATTTTAAAAAAGATTTACATTTTTGAGAGAAAATGCAAGTAATGAAACATTTAATTTGAAAATCTATTTTGCATTTTATAATAACATTTATTTAGAAATTGATTTATAATATCACTTTAAAATAAATATTTTACAATTAAATGCAAAAACGAATAAATTCGTGACTTCTAATTTTTCATTTTATAGATAACTTTATTTAAGTGGTTAATATTTATCACTTAAATAAAATTATTTAAACTTGTAAAATGATGTAAAATAAAAGCTTTTTAAAAAACCAAATAAGGATTCCAATGACCTAGCATTAGGAACCTAGAAAAAATAAAAATAAAAAGGCATATCAAATGCCTTCTCTATCGAACATTCTAGGGTCCACACTGTAATATGAATGTAAATCATTCATTTCACCTTTCATTTGTAGTTGATATTCATCACTGTTGTGCCACCACCATGGAGAAAACACTAGGCTAAGTTCTAAACATGAGATTTTCACTGTGTATGATGCCATTCTGTGAAGGTTCTGAAGATTTTCATAGAAACTTGAGGTAAGTGTTGATTTTTGGCCAAATCTGGGATGTTTCTTTCATTTTAAAAGTTTTTAGAAGCCTTTACAAGCCGCAACCTCACATATTTCCGATATATTCCTGCTCCATTTTGTTTTTCTGTTTGAGCTGGACGCCTTTGAGACAATCTGGGCGAGCTTTTACCTATGTTAAAGGCACTTCCAAGATTTCCTCGAGAACTTTTGTTGTCTTAGACGCCTTTCTTGAAGATTTTCGAGAGCTTGCATCAAGGTGAGTTTGCCATTACTGCAGATTTGGAAGTCCCTTCTATTTTTAAAAGCTTTTGAACCTTTTATTGGGCGCGGCCACACATATTTCTTGATATTTGGTTCTCTGTCATTATTGATTATTCTCACCATTCTAGGGACGTTATATACTTTTCAGAGGTTTCACTTGTTTGCTTCGAGCCATTCATCTTATGTTTCACTGTATGATTATGCGCATCTTGTTGTTCCCATATGCATTTAGGTTCTTTTGCAAAGAAAATAAAAAAACCCTTTTCCCTAAATGGTCGCGGCCTTACATTGCTTCACAGGAATCAAAGTCTTTGCTTCTAATAAAAGTCATTCCAAGTTTGCACTGTAGTATCAAGGATTCCTAGTTGCTTATTTCAAAAGATCAATCGAAGCTCCTTATTGCACCTTTGAGCACCATCACATTGTGGCCATGAACCCATTTATCGACTGTCCCTTACCTTGTATCTCAACGCTTGTCATAATTGGACTGCACTTACTGGTTTGCAAACCATCCCTCATGCCTCTGTTTTGGAAGCCTACTACTTTGATTCCTGTTTACTATCCACTCTTGGATACTTTTCTGCTGTTTATTTAAATCAAAAAACCATTTTACTTTTGTTCATGACAACTGACTGCTGATTTCTATTGATATCAAAAATTCATTTGATACTTAGCATCTTTGCTGGATTGTTTCGAGATGGTTACATACTTATCATTTTGATGCTCTCATGAACAAGTAATAATTAAAATTGTTCGTGGTTGCTTTTAATCTTTGTCCATTTCAAGTCCAAAAAGATGTGTTCATTTCCTGATGGTTCTTTGAGTTCGAACCCCTCCCCATAATTTGCTCCCGTGCTATGACAAGTTGCCTCCATTGAGTTCGAACCTTGGTGTCTACCTCCAACACGCGGTTTTCACAGTCATCTTCGCCATAGTTATCACACCATTGAGGTATGTTCGCGTTTTACTTTCTTTTCAGTTGTCAGTTTTCTTTAAATTTGAATGCTTTCGATTTCTCGTCTATCTTTCGCGTTTTTCTTTCATTCTTTCGGCCGCTTGGTCTTTTTTCGTTTGCTTCTGCCCTCGTGTCTTTTTCGTTTCTCTTTACTGTCGTTTTTTTCCTCTTAACCTTTGAAAATGTCGTGGCAAAGCATCTCCCCATTTTCGGTTTCTCGTCGGTCTTTGTTTTTCACGTCGGTGTACACGGGAGGTTTTTCACCAACGTCGCACGAAAATGCTAAGTCACGCACTAGTGTCTTTGCGGTGATTTTCACCGCCATGACACCAACATTGTCATCCCTAGAAATTCTCCAAGTCTCAGACTTCGGTGCTCAAGCGGTGATTTTCAATGCCTCGACACCAAACCAAAATATCACTTGGTGCTCGAGTGGTGATTTTCACTACCCGAGCAACAAAATCTGAACTTTTCCTCTAAACACTCTAAAATATGTTTTCTCTCCATTTTCACCTCCACGCTCATTTTCGCACCCCGTTTTTCACACCGTACGACCAAAACACAGTGGCTCCATATCGCCATGTTCATTTCACGTTTCCCCATGTGATGTGTTTTCCCTGACAATCATTGAATCCACCATTCCTGCAACTAATTTCCAAAGTTCCATCAAAAGATCCTTGGAGATTACAAATACATCAGTCTCTGCTCCCCTAAATGTCAGCTGAAACGCCATCACCATCTCCTAAAGCAAAAGGTAAGATGAAGTATAAGTACCAGGGCGTTTTCCCTCTGACCGTGTTGTTGTCCAAGGTGGATGAGATCAAAGACACCAAGATCGGTCATCAAGATCTAGCAGATTTCGTGAAGAGGATCCAACAGAGGCCATGGGATGAGAATTTGAAGGCCATCACTTTCCCAACTTCATCTCATCACTCGAAGTTCGTACCTCAGCTTGCTGATCACTATATCCAAGAAGACAAAACTGTGAGAGATTCTGTAGGTCAAGTTCTAATGAGGCTTGACAATGAACTCTTTGATATAGTCTTCAAAACTGCACAGATGGTACAGTACACTCCCATCACGATCCAGAAGGCTCAAGAGATATTTGACAATGACTCAGTCAAGGCCAAGACATTGATCAGCTCACAATGGTTGAAGACTCCCCAACATGCTGTTTCTAGGTGGCCTAAGGGACTCCCCAGGAGTGACTACAAAGAAGATGTGAGAGACATGATTACCTTGTTACGCAGAGCTAAGGGCTTGCCTGAATCCTCTCATTTTCAAGATTGGATGTATGAATACATTCGGATCATCAGAAGGAGGAAAGTACACAATGATTGGGGAACACAGATCAGTGATGATATCCATGAGCAGCTGATCAAGGTGCCCACCACCTTGAAATTTTATATGACTTCTTTCTTGGTGTACGCAACAACAGTAATGAGGCAGTTTCCAGGTTTATCTACCAGAGGTAATAGACACTCTACCCCTATCTATGATTACTATTACCAATTGAACCTGAGGGAAAGCTTCCACCACTTCAAGAGAGTCACAAATGCTTTCTTCACTAATTTCTTCTTCACTTTTGACCCGACACTCGAGAAGACGAGAATTTTAGACGACGCTTACAAGGCAGCCAAAAAAGGTTGCATGTGTTTTTCTACAATTCCCAACCTTTACTTACATAAGCATAGGATGTTTCACAGGATGTCCTTAAATGCTTCCCAAATAACCCTCAGACAAAATAATCATAAGCCATGTTTTAAGTTTCCATTAACGATTGGCAAATACACGATCAGAAGTGTGCAGAAGGCCAAGAAAGCTTCAGCAGAGATGCACATAATGACTATCAAGACCTACAAGTACAGGCGTGACTTCGACTTTAGAGATGTAAAGAAGAAACTCAAGAAAGGTCACAGTCATGTTTACCATTTTGAAGACATATAGGCAAAATGTAGAGATGAACAAATCAAGGCCATCCATCTAGCTGATTTGCTTGAAGATTTCACAGATCCAAGAGACGCCCTCAATTTTGCCTATGATAAGGATAATATCACCGGGAAAACCTTGCCTCTTGTACAATGGTCCAAAAAAGAATGTACTTACATGAGTGAAAGGCTAGCCCCTATACTACACAACACAGCAAAATGGCTTCACAAGCATGGCAATCAGATGAAAGCCTTCAAGACAGATTCTGAAGGTGAGCTTCCCAAAGAAAAACCCTGTCCACGGCCAGAATCCCGCGCCAAAGACAAACAGGCCACAATTCCCTCTTCATCCCGAAAAGGGCCAAGGAACAAAATATAAATGCTCTATCTAGTTCGCCAGTTTCTCTCCCCAGTTTGTCATCTCCCTCTTTTGACATTTCCTCGGAGGCTGAATTTAACAGATTCGTGAATGAATCTTTGCAGCGTCAGCTTGGAGTGCAAACAACTGGGCCCATAATAACTACAACGGCGCCCATAGTTACTATCTCAACTATTCCTCAAGCAGCCCCTGCTGCTCAGGAATTAGCGATATCAGCAGATGTATATACTTCTTCCCTCCCTCCTTCGTTGGTGTCGTAGGTTCCTAACCGCAAGAAGCAGATGACCTCTCCCAATGAGCTGGACCTGGAAGAAATACCTGCCCCCAAGATCAAGGAAAAGAAGAAGGCTAAGGTGTTGTCAAGACTCCATGTTGATAAAGCTGGCAAAAAGTTTGTTGAGGAAGGCTTCACAAGATGGAGCAAGCTAAGAATCTATAAAAGCAGAAGGCTGAACGCTATGCGAACATCTTGAGAAACATAGCACGATCTTCAATGGGTGATGCCCAATCTACGACCTTGGTCAATTTCGAAGAACCAGTTGTACAAAAGGCAGAGAAGGTTGCAGCCAAGGGTAAAGTCTTCAATGAGTTCATTGAAGAAATCATAGATCATGGGACACAAGTCATCACCACCGCCAGTGAAAAGAAAATGCAAATAGCCCAACTACAAACTGAGCTTAATAAACAGGAAAGATCACTTGTGAAGGATCTACATGAAATGGAAAGGTCTGTATCATCATGGCTGAAAATGAAAGTCTCCAAGATCAACAAATTGGTAAAGAATGGAGTAATACCTGACAAGGAGAAATATGTGGAGGTGAAAGAATCGCTCATACATAAAATCCAGGTATTAAAGTTTTTGACTGATGACATTCACCAAGTACAGCAGGATGTAGAAGGTTACCGGGTTCTCCTGGTAAATGGGATGGAAGAGTTTCCAAGTGATCTCCTTGATGACAAGCACACCTTTCTTCCTCTCAGCGAGATTATTCAAGTGTATAAAGAGGCCTTCATGAAGCTGGTGGATGATAAAGGTTTTTCCAAAAACACCATGCACATTGTATGTGATCTCCGACTTTCACTTGATTGTTTCAAGGCTCATCTTCTACGGTGTAAAAAGGTTTCTTCGTCTGTGAAGAAGATGATGACCAAAATACACACGCTAGTGGATTATACAATCGGACCAGACGAAACTTTCCTTTGAGAGACGGAAAATAAATATAAACACTTTCGCGCCAGTTTTCGTGTCCCCTACTTTGCACATTGTAAATAGTTTTTGAAATCTTAGATGTCTTTTTGTAAAATGTAATCGCACCAAAATACGAGGTGCAATTACATTGACATAAAATACACTCAGTTAGATTAGGGTTTCCTATTTTTACTCATTTGATTCCTAATTTTGCTCTTCCCTGTTTTGTATAAATAAGAGGGATTTCTTTTGTAATAGTTACCTTTTGATATTTTGCAACAAAGTGCTGCTCTTTTGAAACAAGCATTGAGACTTTCTGTTCAATATTGTGAATTCAGATCTAATCAACAAAGAAGAGGATTGCATGCCAGACTTTGTGTTGGAATCGATTGTCTTGTGTGTTGATTATATCAGTAGTGACTAGTGTATGAGATTCAAAGGGCTTCAAGTGGTTGATGTAAACTTTGTGTTGCATTTATCATTTGGATTTGTTTATGTTTGAAGGTTTTTGTTGAAGGATCTACAAGACTTTGTGCTTGTAGTCATTCATGTTGTTCGCGGAATCGTTGTATCTAAGAAGACTTGGTGATTCTAATACAACGAACGATACTACTGCAGGATTCAACATCGAAAAGTCTCTACAACCTTCCCTTTTCCTTTTTCTTTTTCTTATTATAGATCATATCCGATATTTCTACGCTGTGCTTTGACAAGATAGAAATATCGACATTACTGTTGTTGTTTAAGTTTAAATTATCAGATCTAAAGCTTTTCATCGTGAAGCATTGTAAACATCTTCTTTGAAAAAAGAGAGAAGCATGAATGTAACACCCACCCACCCATTTCATGAGTACAGTGTACATTTTGTAAGTATTCCTTTAAGTTTACTATAGCTTCCAATTGGCAGTACGAAGGGCGCCTCCCCTTTCTGAGAGAAGAGATCATATCTCACATAGTTGTGGTTGAAGTCTAGATAGTGTAATCTATTGAAAAGTTGATTACACTATTTTCACCCAACAATAATAACAAACATATGATAAATCCTAGCCCTTGAGCCAGAATTTGTTGTTCAATGTGCATCCCACTTTGACAGTGAATCCAGAACCATCAGGGACGATCACAACAATGTGGTTATCAGACTTGATCCTGAAACTATCAACAGAATCTTCAGAGCTCCTGATGCTCCTACATATTCAAAAATCACAATTAAGAATGCTCATAATTATTACGAGCAAAAAAAGAATGATTGCATCAAGCATATCAATCACAAGTGGCTTCTCAAATCACGACCCTGTGTGACCCGGATACGCAATTTGTATCGGTCTGATTTTAAGGAAGAGATTAATCATATGATCACCCTCTTGAGCAGAATAGTGGGGTTGAAAGTTTCCAATATGTTTGAAAGTTGGATGTATAAATTCATAGTAATTATCAAAAAGGCACAATACCCAATTTTCTGGGGTGAAATAATCAACGACAGTTTGTGTGAACAGCTTGCACAGGTTCCTACCACACTCGCCTTCTACATGAATTCATATCTGGTTTATATAGCAACTTCATTGAGGCAGTTTCCAGGCCTTTCTACTAAAGGTGATAGATAATTGGTTCCTACTTCATAGCTCTTCTGTACATGTCTATGGTAGCAAGAACATGCACATCTACCTCACCACTTATTTGGGCAGTGAGACCCATGATAAACATCCTTATTTGGAATCACTCACCCTTTTGGTACATCGGTACATACCTGAAGAGGCAACTTAACTTTTCCAAATATTCGTTCACCCAAGAATCTCCCTACCTCAAATTTTGGAAATCAGGAAGCTTTTGATTATAGTGTAGATAACCACTGTTTCAAGAAAATCTCTACTAATTCACTCCATGAAACCTTTAAGGAATTGAGCCAAAGCTCCATCTTTTAATTTATCCACCAGTTGGATGGTTCACCAACGAACTGAAAAAGCTTCACAAACGACTTTAGCAACTTTGGAGTAATTCTTGAAGTCAATGTACTTTTCCATCTCCATAAGCCATGCCTCAACCGTATCGCCAATAGTAATTTGGAGGTGTGATTTTTCTCATGTCTAGGGATAGCTCACTTGCATTCTCCTCATGGTATGATAATGTATGTGAATGGAATATGAAAATGGGCTAATGGTTATAGGAAAAACGTTAAAATCTGGCATAAAATGAAACATGAATCACTCTCATCACTTGTATTCCTCAAGTTTCTCCATTTTTTTCTACGTAGAGTTCACAACCTTTCTTCTTCACCCTTTGAATTTGCACAACAGAGATCTGTCACTGCTTGACTTCTATAGGTGTTCCTTGTAATGACACCCAATTACCTAGATGATCAAAGCATTGTACTATTTTAGCATAGCAACCTACCTTGGCCCTATGTTTCCATAGCCAATTCATCCCTAAGATGACATCATATGAAAATAAGGGAGCTACATACAAATTAACTTTTGTAGAGTAACTTGGATGTTCAATCCTTGCTTCGAATAAACATTGATTTACTTCAGCTCTTGTCTGGTTTCCATAAGCAACAATCTAGGACTTTTCCATAAAAGTAGCCTTTCTGGAAATTTGACTAATTATGCTACAAGAAAATAAAAAAATTGTGGCACCAATATCTATTAAATTTGAGATGGGAGCGCCAAACAAAGTACATGAGACTTCCACCAGAGTAATCGGGTACTCATCTAGCCTGTTGTTTAATCCAGCATGTATCCTTTGTTGAAATGCAAATTTCTGTGGAGGAAGAGGGTTCCCGTATGGTTGTGACCCTGTCCGCCTGTTGGGGCAATAGTTAGCAAAGTAATCTCCACCACATCTAAAACATCCTTTCAATGGTCCACTCCTTTTTCCAGGCATTCCAAAATTACTATCATTCGCACCAACATTGTTATTGAAGTTGCTGGTGTTTTTATCGCTTCATCTTTGGTCCCTTCTTGGTTCATTCCAATTATGTTGGGTTCCCCTGTCCCCTTAAATTTTATTTTTTTTCCCTCAGCTAGGCTTCTTTGAAGCTTGATCAGCATGTGACCGATTAAACTTCTTTCGATTCATTTCCCGTTACTTTGAGATATACTCAAGCCTTTGTTCCTACTTAATGGCTTTTTCGTACACCAAGTCCATGATAGCAAGACCGTGCACGTCTCCCTCACCAACCATTTGGGTATTGAGACCCATGATCAAGTTCCTTAATCAGAATTACTCGTCCTTTTGGTACATGGGTACGTACCTCAGGAGGCGAGTGAACTTTTCCAAATATTCATTCATCGAGGAATCTCCTTGCCTCTGATTCTAGAAATCAGTGCGCTTTTGATCATAGAAGATCTAAAGTAACCATCGTTTCTAGAAAATCCTTACAAATTCACTACATGTTAGCCTTCACGAACTAAGCCGAAGCTCCAACTTTTTATTCATCCACCAGCCAGATCCTTCACCAACCAACTAAAAAGCTTCCCAAACGACTTTAGTGACTTCTAAGTAATTCCTGATTTCAAAGTACTTTTCCATCTCTATAAGTCACGCCTCAGTCACATCCCTAGTAGTACTACCTCCAAACATTGGAGGTGTGATCTTTCTCATGTCACAGGATAGCTCACTTGCATTCTCCTCATGTTGTAGGATTTCTTTTCTGAACATAATAGCAACAAATATACAATCTAATATTTATTATCCGCATATGTTTCTAAAAACTAAATTAAATATTAATTATTTCTATTTAGCAATATTCAATAAAAGGTGGTAAAATGGGATGATAATGTATGGAAATGGAATATGAAATTGGGTTAAAGGGTAGAGGATAAAGGGCTATATATGGCATAAAATAGAACATGAACGACTCTCATCACTTGTATTACTCAAGTTTCTCCATTTGTACTATGTAGAGTTGAAAACCTTGTTGGATTTCAATTGTTTATGATCTGTGGTTTGTCCTTCATGACAAAATTGAATGGTAGGTGTATGATATTCACATATCGTTCTCTGATTCAAGATGATTAGTGTATGATGTTCACATATGGTTGTTGTTATGGTATGCAGTTACAATGCAAGATAATTTTCAGTTTGATCCTTCAAGGTTACAAGTCACAGGTATATTCAGATGATTACCATCAGTTTCTCTATGAATGATATATTAGTGCATTATTAATCTCATCTTAATAATAATTTGTGATATTTATAAGTGATTTGTATAATGGTGTTCGCATCTGGCTTCTTGAGATGACTTTTGCCTCAGTTTGGTTGCATTTGCATTGGCATCTTTGGCATCACTATGCTATTTGCACTTGACGAATTTCAGAATGATTAGATAAGGTGATTCAAGTATATTCATTTTTTTGCTAAGGATTCGTACGCTTCCTTGTTATATTCAAATGTAACGAATTTTTTTTAAGGAAGTTGGTACTCACATTTCTTTGTGACATTGTCAATATACATTTCCATGGTTTTTGCTAAAGTAATCGACATCTTTTATGGTTATGAGAGCTTTGATTTATTATAAGGTTTATAGTTCATAAATGGCATTTCTAGCAATCACCTTGTAAAGTGATAAAGGTATCGGGCAGCATTATTATTGAACTATGTGATTGGCATTTTTGTTTCAATTCAAAATTTAATCACATTGAACATGTGAAATTGGGCTTCTTATCATTGCAGTGGTCGACATGTTTGTGTTGTCAGGCTATCTTTGACTTTAATAGTGTTATGATCATTATCAGTATTTTTGCCAGAATTATCATTTTTGTTGGCAACATTCAGATCTGAAATGATTATTATTATTTGAAAAGTCTTCGAAAAGACTAGAAAAGCTATTTCGCAAACTCTTTTCATTGTGCTTTGAGTAGGATTTGGAACCCTAGGCACCATGGATATTTTTATCTGCAGATCTTGAGTTCTTTCTCAATCAACACACTAAATATGATAGTGATATTGTGTAAGCTAGCAATACGGATGGTCTGATTTATTGGCACTTTGATTAAATGGTTGAGTGTTCAATGTGAGCTAATGAAAGTTCGACTGTGGAAGTTAGATAGAGAAGATTTGATGTCATCTTCCAGCTGGGCAGTTATGGAACTCCTCGATAGGTCTTTATGGTTTTTATTATGTTTTATTCCATCGTGATAAGGTAATGCAAAATTTGTATTCTTTTGAGTAAAATCTTTGGTTTTTCGAATATTTTTGTTAACGGGTTTTAAGACCTTAACTTTTGTTGATTATAATTTTAAAAACCATTTAGGGTTTCTAGATGATTTTTCTCAGGTTGTATTTGAAATAATCTCTTTTTACTATGAAGCTAACATTCCTACTTAAACTTATTCAAGAGTTAGTTAAAATATTCTTTAGGGTTTCTCACCTGTAATCCTAACCCGAGTTGGTTTACAATTATTGAAACTGCATACAAAGACTATTTCACACAATGGCTTTAAAAGATATCTTTCAGACATTTTTATGGGTTACCTAGAAAAAGAATATGAGATTACAAAACTTATCTCTAACAGATTTTGCACAAAAAATGTTTTGTATTGAAAATCTCTAAAACAGTGATTCTCAGATTATTGTACTTAAGGAGGATGTTTTCATTCTCATAGAACATTCTTCAATGTACTTATTGAAAAATATTCATAGTCTACTATTGAGATTCTGGGACTGCAAATTGCACTTCTAGGGTATTAGTAGTACACTATTGCTATTATGCATTGTAAAGGAGTTGGTACTTCTATATTTTGTGAAGTCGGTGCTTCTGAACTTTATGGAGTTGGTGCTGTTGAACTGTGTTAGCCTAATCTGCGATAGTGGCTATCACGTCATGTTTACTTCATAGCGATGTGGGATCAAGAACAAGGCTGGAAAGACTGTTGCAGCTAGGAAAACCACTAAAGGTAATGTTCATAACTTTCTAGACACCTCTAGTAATGATAGTAATGAAGGTATGTGTCTAATGGGTCAAGTAGAAGAAAATTGGTTATGGCATAATATATTAGGACATATAAATGTTCTCAACTAAGGTTTGCACCCTTGCTAAGCTTTACTGTAGCAACCTATTGACACATGGGTACACTTCGAGGTTGTGGGTCACCAGGGAATGAAGTGGACCTCCAGATTATAGGCTGGTTCCCTTTGGATTTTCTGGTAAAACTGAAATATGAGAAGGGAAAGAGATATAAGGATTTGCTTGAACTATAAATTATCATTAACATGTGGTACACCGAAGGTAAAATTTTGAACAAAACTTGTTGAAACTCACAAAAAACCTCAAGAAGAGTTAATCAATCTCGCAACACAAAGATTTATGTCTGCAAATATGATTTTATGAAAGGCTCTGATTATTTTAATTTTTAAACATAAGGAAAACAAAGATCTTTTGACAGATATTAAAGCAACAAAAAAGGATCACTAACATAAACCTGCACTATGACATAACATTCCTTGCATCCAACATTGAAGGAATTTGATAAAACAAAGGATAACACAGAATTTTATCATGTAATTCACAAAAAATACTACTGAGGAAAATGAAGGTGAAGCAAAATGAATTCTATTGAGGTAAACTGAACATTTGTATTACTTCTGTCAAAAAATTGTGAGTTACAAAGTCTCAAAACATCTGCCTCTGCAAATCTCCCAAAAACTAAGAACTAACCCCTAAACAGCAAGAAGAGAAAGACTTATAGAAATTGTCTCCAAATTCGGAATTGAAATTTGGCTCCAAAATCCCATTAGTTCTCAAATCTCTCCTCCAAATAAGGCACGCAATGCCAACCAACTCTAAGAAGAGTTGTCAAAACTTCACCAACCTAGTGAGCCGTATGCAGACAGAAACCCCAAAAAATTAGGCTCAAAACTGAAGGTATCAAACTGCCATGTACCTCAAATCCCTCTTTGGTTGCAATCCAATCAATCCTAACTCAATACTAAAGGAGATTCCTGTTGTGACCTTTTTCACACATCACCCCATCCCAGATGGGGACCCCCTTATTTTTGCTCCATTCTGGTCTTTTGGCTTTGGTTAGTGCGTCTCTCTCTCTATCTCTGGTCCTTCCAGGGATGTCCTGTCGTTTGACCCAGGTTGAAGTATTGGTTAAGTCTACGTAATTAGGGTTTTCATCCTTCAGGCTTATTAAAGGTCAAACTGAGTTATAAAATTGAAATCCAAGCTTCGTACAGCAGGCAGAAGGCTTCCAACAAAGTCCCCCTAAATTTTCACTGTATTCTGACAACTTACTATTTATAGTAAGTACTCAACCGGGGCTTGTTTCAGCAGGATTTTGGAATTCTGTCAGCTCCACCACATTCAGGTAACATCAAGCTGCTTGCACATAAATTTTGAGCCAGATCGGACAATTTGCTATTTTTAGCAGCTCAGGCTTCAGGAGCCATTTTCAGGGGTCAAACATATGATTCTTAATGGCATGTCCAGAGATTACTTCTGGGTTCCTCGAAACCTTCGCAACGATATAACATGCAAACCAAGATGATCACTCTTAGAATTCAACCTTCAGAGGCTATTTTTAGGGTTTGCATGTAGAGTTCTCTCACGCATGTACGGATATTCCTTTTGGGTTTTTCAAGAGCTTCGCAACAGTGTGACATGCAAGCGGAGAAGATAATATTTCGAGGACTTACTATTTTTAGCCGGTGCCTGCATGCAGACCAGTTTTTTGGGTTTTTCTGGGTTTATTGAGATCCCACAGGCAATATGACATGCAAAACCATCCGACAGTGGATGAGTCACTTTTTAGGCAGTTTCTATTTTTAGCAGGTACACTCTGGCAGCCGCCTAACACTCCAGTTCAGCAAGCAGAACGACATGCAGAAGGAACAAAGTCAAACAGAGCCCGTTCGGGATACATACAGGTCAAATTAGGGTTTCCACTTTTATAGGGGGTGAAATCCAGAAACGGTCAAAATGAAGCACCTCACCAACATCAGCACACTTCAAGGTACCTGCTGGCAAAATTTGACCGAAATCGGAGAACTTACTATTTTTAGTAAGTCAGGGCATGGCTATAAATAGCAGGTTTGCACCCGAGGTTGGCATCGGAGCGACACTCGAGTTCTCAGGATCAGGCGTTGCAAGTTTCAGGTCAAACGGAGCTACTGAAGTCAGAAAGTCAAGAACTTACTATAAATAGCAGGTGGCTATAAATGGCAGGTCAGGGCAGAGGATTGGCAAAACAGGTTCACAAGGCATAAAGGGTCATATGGTGAAAGTTTCAGGTCAAACGGAGCTATTGAAGTCAGAAAGTCAAGAACTTACTATAAATAGCAGGTGGCTATAAATGGCAGGTCAGGGCAGAGGACTGTCAAAACAAGTTCACAGAGCAAAGAAGATCAGATGGTGAAATTTTCAGGCAAAATGGAGCGATATGGGTCGAAAATCAAGGGACTTTCTAAAAATAGCCTGACTTACCCAAAATAGACGGTGAAGATGAAGGCAGGCAGAGGTATGAAAAAGTTTCTAAGTGTTCAAATGAAAGCTAGAAGGCTAAAATGTGCCCTCAAATGCAAGCTCACCCCCTCATCTGCGCCCAGGGAGAAGGAAGGCTTTTGAAAATTGTCTAAGCCAAAAAAAATAAAAGCACCACCCCTCATTTGCACCCATGGAGGTAATGAAGTTAAAAACGCCTAAGTGTGAGAAAGCAAAAGCTCACCCTAGCAAATGCGCCCAAGTTAAGTCAAGGAGGGATGAGAAACTTGGAATTGTCTAAGTCACAAAATGAAAGTAGCCCTGTGTATTTGCGCCCTCAACTTGAAGCCCACCATGCTAAATGCGCCCATAAGCTAAGGGGATTGAAAAATGCCTAAGTTCAAAATCAAAGTTCACCCTATGAAATGCGCCCTCAAGGAGAAAAAGTGAAAAATAAACTAAGGAATGGAACAAAAGTAGACCCTCCAAAATGCGCCCACATCAAGTGTAAAAGGTAAAACGTCTAAGGCACTAAGGATGAAAGTAGAAGGAGCTATTTGCGCCCAAAGTAATTGGAAGGCTGGAAAAGCCTAAGGCATTTAAAATAGAAGCTTGCCACCCCAAATGCGCCCAAGCTGGAAATGAAGTGGAGGTGTTAGAAAGAAGCATGGCACACAAAATGCGCCCAACTTCCCTTGCTGAGTGCGCCCACTATGAGGGGGTTGATAAACAAAACTCGCCTAAGGCATGAAATCAAAGTCACATATGCTATTTGCGACCCCACCTTGGAAAGGATAGTAAATATGTTTGAAATACGCCTGAGGCATTTAAAAAAATCAAAGTCGCACCTCTAATTTGCACCCATGAAATAAAAGTGGACATGGCAATATGCGCCCAAGGTTGTTGATTACTTAGAAATTTTCTAACTCATGGCGTATGAAGGCATCAAGGGTGAAATGCGCCCAGCTTGTTGTAGAGGTAAGTGAATATTTTTCCCAGGCATACATTGAAAGCTTAGCATATCAAGTGCGCCCAGCTTATGGGTGATTCAAAAATTTCTAAGGCATGGAAATTTAAAATTGAATGAGAAAGAAATATGCCCAAGGAGTGAGGATTTAAATTTATTTCTAAGTATGTGGCCGAGGGGTGTATAAAAAAATAATACCAAGAGGTCAAGTACGCCAGAGTTGGAAAATGTCAAGAACTAATTTCATTTTTTCTAAGTGCAATAAATATTTCACCAGAGAAAATACGCCCTTGATGTGAATTGAGGATAATTTTCCAAAGGCATTTAAATGAAGTGGGCGCAGTGATGAAGTTTTATTTTCAAGGGGGAGAATTAACATGCATGAGTATTTTTCCCATGTCAGGCGGAAAATTAAATGAACCTCTTTAAAACGCACCCATGGGTTGACAGAGTTGAAAAAATTAATTTCCTAAGGGAAATTTTAATATTTTCAGAAGGGATTCGTTTTGCCTAGATTATTTTCCTAACGGAAGTAAAATCTCAGAGGATGGGTTATTTCGAGCAAGCGAGTGATTTTAAATCGCTCGGAGTTGAATATTTTAAAGAGAAAATTTAAAATGTCTAAGGCAAATTTTATGAAATCGAGGATTTAAATGACAGACATTTTAAAGGTTGGAAATAAATTTACAACTCCCAAGAATTTTTCGAGTTCAATTGAATTAAACACTGCAAGATTTTCAAGTGGGATTTTAAACTGAATCAAGTGATTTTTCTCGCAAGTGGTTTAAATCACCAAGAGTTAACTGGCAGACCAAGAGGAAAAATTCGAAAATTTTTACAAGGAAGAAATCATTATTAATGGCAACTGCCATAATGACTAGCTGACGACTAGCCCACTACTGCGCTTCAATTAGAAGATTCCAAACGAAAACACTGGAGAATTGATGAAGGTTCTAAAAATAGCCCCAGCGTTACTTGGCAGGATTCTTCGAGAAGAATTATTTAAACAGTCTCTTCTCTCATTTCTCCTCACATTTTTCGAAGTTGAGGTTGCTGAAGAAGTTCTTGAGAGATTCTAATATTTTCGAGGAGGTTGAAGAGAGAAATTCCTTGAGAGTTTATTTTATTTCGGAGTGTTGAGTTGCTGAAAGAGCGAAGTGCTGGAGAAATTTTTATCTGCAGAGACTCTTTCTTTCGAAAGCTGAGTGTGTTGCTGCAATTTCGAAGTTGAAGGTTGAAATTGTTTTCCGGAGTTGCTGGAAGATTTATTTGTTGAAGTTGCTGCAGAGTGTTAAGTTGCAGAAATTTATTATGTGCTGAAGATCTTATTCTCGGAGTGCTCAGGAAGTTTTTTTTTTGGAGTTCCAAAAGAGTTGCTGCAGATTTTATTTATTCGAGCTGCTAAAAGTTAGTTGCTGTTGAAGTTGAGAAGAAGTCGAAAGTTGCTGAGGTTAACAGAAGTTGAGGCAAAAGATTTAATTTATGTTGTGCTGAGAAAGTAACCACATTGCTGAAAGTTAGTAGTTGGCTGTGATTTTCTTCGCTAGTCAGAAGTGCAGTCGTTGAAAGCTTCTTTATAAGCTCAGAGCTTTTATACAGTTTGAGGTTTGGAGTTAGATAATTATGCTGAAGAATTTTATTTTCAAAAGCTAACTCCACATCTGCAGCCGTCTCGGAGGCCATTTTATTTTATTATAAATCTGCAAGCTAACTTATTATTATTCTATTTTATTTTGCAGATGGCTCGAGCAAAGGATGTTGCTGGAACAAGCAGAGCCACAGGCAGAGCTGCAAACGCTGAAACACCCAAGGCTAGCTCATCCCGGCTGGCAATGATCAAAAGGCTCGCCAACTCATTTCTTCCAAAATCGGCAATTGTCTCCAAGCTGGCAGGGTTAAGTGACACCAACCTCGGTCATTTAATCTAAAGGCACTCAAGTCTAGGATGTACGGACTGGGAGGCCATCAACCATCAGTCACGACACATAACATCATGAAGAGTGGTATCTATGCAGCCGCTGGTTTTCCACTAGCAATTCAGTGCCCGGAGCTAATTATGGAGTGTGCAAACCACTACAAGCCGGAGCGTAGAACCATTGTCTCGCCGGATGGCAAATTGCTTGCCAACTTCACGCCAGATGCCATCGGAGAGGCATTTAGGATTCCTACTGCCAAAAAGATGCTCTACAGATCAAAGGAGAGGGCGGATAAAATGTACTCCACCTCCTTCGAGAGGGTTGCTGCGGTCATCAACAGAGTTTGGATGCAAAAGCCAAAGCCACCTTGCACTAGACTCCCAAAGCAGATAATTGCCAAAGATGTAAAACAGGAATACTGCGACTTGATGATGATGTTGAGACGAATAAATGGGAGTGCACAAGCCTACTTCTTCGAGCCATGGATGTTCTACTTCATCGAGATCATATTGGAGGGAAAGGAACGTGTTGATTGGGCAAGAATAATCAGTGATAACATAGATGAACAGTTCAGAAGCCTAAGGGGGACGAAAACCTTTTACATGAGCTCGTATGTGATATATATGCTGGCAAGAATGACCAAGTATCAAGGGATTACATACAGGGAGCCGATAGGCTGTGCACCTGATCAGTTCAAAATCCATGAGGCCTACACACAGTTGCATCTAGCTAACCCTGCCAGTTACAAACGGGCTAATGATGCATTCACAATGCACATCACGAGGACCCTTCAGCGGAGAACGCAGCAAAGAATATCAAAGGAGGCACAACCATTGATCGAGGAATACGGATATTGGCTCATCCAATTTCTGAAATTCACTTACATCAGGCTACAGGGGTTCACTTCGTATCCATACCGGCTACCGAGCTACCCCACCGATCACATTATAATGCTGGAAATATCTAGGTAGTTGATCGCCTATGATAAGATTCCAAAAAAGAAGAAGGGTGGACTTGACTTTCCTATTGCCATGGGAAATTCCACTGAGGTGTGTCCCTCCTTGCAGGCAGCTCGAGAGGCAGAGGATGAGCTGCAATTCTATCATCTATCGTATCACACAGGCAGACAGGATTTTGATCCGTACAGAAATATTTGAATGATACAGAGCGTCGAGTACCAACACAAGGCCCACATTGAAGACTTTTGGGCAAATGTTGTTGATGAGGTTGAGATAAGGAAAAGGACGTTTTCCAGGCTTCCCCTCAAATTGATCAGGGAATGTGAGATCATCCCAATTCCCGACCAGGTGGAAGAGGATGTCAACGTTATGCAACCCGACTATGGTTCAGTCAGGGATACTCCGGTCCCACCACCTGATTGGTCCGAGCCAAAAATCATGGACTTGGACACGCTCTCTACTCCGGTGTTGACTTTCGCAAGGGCTTGGGTCGATAGACATGTATGCAGACTTAAGAGCAGATCGATCGCCCTTACTTATAGCTTGATGGGTGACCCAAGGCCGCTATCGCTGAAAAGGGGAAAACAGGTTGCTCAAACACCAGAAGCACAGATGGAAGTACCAACCCAGCCGATACCGTTGAGGATGGAACAAGCATCACCTATGCACTCACAAACTCGGTCTTCGAGTTTGAGAGTGATTTCATTGTTTGCTGATCAGAGGGCAGGATTGGGTGAAGAGTGGGAGCTTGAGGAGGTGGATCAACCCAACATCCGAGAATCAGATAGTATAAGCGTCAGTGTATCCAGGGCTGGCCAACAAGAAGAAGAAGATGAAACAGTGGCTAACACTCGTTTCCAACAGATGTTGGACATGACATTGGAGGAAGAGGAAAACACAGAACAAGGGACCCAAGGGTCAGGAGATATGCAGCTCGTGGAAGATGATGAGCCCGAGCAGAGCAGTGCAAGAAGAGAGGAAGTCCACGAGGCAGAGGCAACAGAATATCAACCCCTCGTCATTTGCAATCCGTAGCAGACGGTGCCGGATTGGCTTTCAGACAGAATGAGAAGAGAACCTGAGGATGATACAGATCCAGCCATCAAGATGGAGGAGTTCCTCAGGAGGATCAGTGCGCCACCAGAAAAAAAGAGGGCCAGGAAGTTTTCAAAAATCTCGACTGATGAGTCAAGCTCTCGCACACTTCAGGTGGCTGTTCCGAGAGAGGATTGTGATCGAACCGAGGAGAGGCCTCAAAATTATGTGATCACCACCGTAGAGTTGGGTCGTCCTACGGGAGCCCAAATTGTTGAGGAGTTCGATAACTCCTATCAGGCATTGAAGGATCAGTTGCTCCGCACGGAGGGGAAGTATAAGAAATTGAAGAAGGAGCACAAAACCTTGATAGGATATGTGCAGAGTCTAGCACGTCCAGGTGAACCGGCAAACCCAACAGTAGAACGTCCACCAGAGCTTCCGAGGGAGTCAGTTGTTGGCTTAGAAGATTTAAAGAAGATGGAAACGGAAGCGGACAAGTGGCTTAGCCATGTTCCTACTGAGACAAGGAAATTCATGGAGGACCTCGCCAATGCTTATCAGCAAACCTCAAGTATTTTGGCACGGATGGACATGGTGGATCAGGCCTAGGGCGATACCCGCATCTATCAGACGAAGACTGTACTTCGTTTGGGGGCTTTGACGCATATACCTCTGCAAAGTTTGGTGGGTGGAGGTGTGATTCAGGATGGTAAAAGGTATGATTTCACCAGTTGGTACTCCTCGGTGGTCACAGGCCGTGGATTTCACGATGCAGCAAGGGCAGATTCAGCCAGAGTGAGGAAAGCAATGGGCAACATCTTGGAGGGAGTCCTTAATACATTAGAAGCCATATTTGCTAGAAAGTTGGCCCCAGAGGAAATAACTGTTGATGGCTTGAAAGACAAACTCGCTCCATTCTTCTCAGCTGCGAGGTCGCTTGTCCTGAATGACTTTGAGAATGTCTCCACTTTCTCCAGTATAATCCAGAATACCCAGGACGCCTTGGTGGCATGGAAGAAGTCTTACACTCGGCACAGTCAGACGGTAGCGGTCTTGGAGTTCCAGCTTAACCATATTCCACTGATTTCTGCTCAGGAGGTCGAAGCGGTATTGGCCCGATTGATCGATTTTGCGGTCCGAGAACAGGACAGTGGGAACGCGCTGCTTGATGAAGATCTTCTTGATGATGGTAGTGAGCATTAATTGCTCATTATGATTCCTACAGGGGAGTGGAGAATATTCTGTACATTCATTGCCCACTCCTCTCTGTGGCGGTTTTTAGGGCAGAAACCCTAATCAGGGCATAGGTGGCTCGATCTGAGCCCTTCATTGTAATTCAATCTGAGCCGTCCGTTGAAATGGGCTAGCTATAAAAGGGGGGATGCCCCCTCATTTGTAAATTATTAGACATTAGATCAAGAATTGAATCAAAGCGAGAGTATAAGGCATATAGCATTTAGCTTAAAAGTTAGCTTAGATTGAGGAGGAAAGGATGTTTTCCCATTGAGGACTTTGTAAGAAGTTGTTGTGAACACTCTCATAATATAAAGATTTATCATTGTTTGGTGGTTCTATCTTCTGTTGTGAGTAGCTAGCAAGGCTTGTTCGTCTTTCCAATTCAAGTGGATAGAGTAGAGTAGACTTTGTTTATGCAAGCAGTTGTTAATTGTGGAGTGTGGCGTTGTGATTTGAGCATATCTTCTTTCATCCATACCACTAGCGGGCTTACTGATGGTAAGTTCGCCTTGCGTGGTCAACTGGAGTATTGGCACTTAACCTCAATTGTGGCTTATATGTCTGTATGCATCGTAGTGATGGTATGAACATGTTGTGTCATGGTTTGAACACCTTTCTCATCCTTTGAAGATTGCACCAACTTTGTCGGAGTTGTCCGAAAGGAGACAAAGCAAAGTTTGGTTTGAAGATTGTTTAAGTCGATCCTCGTCCTCCACCCTTTAGAAGTAGATTTGTAGAATCCCTATCCCTATCCCTTTTTAATTCAGTATTTCCCGGTTAATTTAGGAGTCAGAGCCATACTGTCAAATCATTCATATCCTAATTGCTTCACAAAATCGAACAACTACGTAAGTCCCCTTGGATACCCAGCATATACACATCAGCCAACTGAGTCTATTCATGTTAAAGGAACCTTGGAGTTGAACGCATGAACTTTCACGCAATCTTAGCATGCGGAATACTTTGATCAAGAGAGAATAGAATGACCGTTGGGCATTTTTATTCTGTGTTGATGTCGTCATAAAAAACACGTCAACAATTCCCTGATTCAAGGCTTCAAAATCCCTATCTTTGCTCCACATGCTGGCATGACTTTCTCGATCATCTCCAAAATTAATGCAAGTCCTCAATGCCCTATTCAACTCCTCATGTCTATCATTTGAAAATGCACCCTAAGACACTTTATTTTGCATTAAGAAAAAATTATTTATTTTAAATGATTTATAATGTTATCACTTAAAACAAATAAATTACATTTGAATTAATGCAAAAATAACGAAAGTGTAAATACCCATTTTGCATTTTATGAATAACTTATATTAAAGTGATTTACATTCATCACTTAATAAAGTTTTCACAAAATTAAAATCAAATTGCAAAATAAAAGGCACATGAAATGCCACAACATAGAATAAAGAATAAAGCTTATTAAAATAAAACCTAAGGCAAAATGCCTCATTCTCCTTCAAACCTTTAGGGTTCTCAAAACCCTAAACTGAATGTAAAGAGATTCATTCTCATTTTGCATTGTTGTTGATATGCTTTGAGCGCCGCCATCATGAAGGAAGCCCTACTCGACCCTTGGTGCTGGGAAACTGTGCCTTGTACGTCATTAGAACTCATTGGCTGAGCATTTTTAACTGCAAACTCACTATTTGTAGCCGAATTTCAAACTTTGCTTACTCCTGTAAGTTTTTTGAAAGTTTTTTCATGTCTTCAAGTCGTGGCCTTACTATACTTCTAATGATTTCTCCTCTGAAAAAATGCTTGTTCCTTTGCATCTTCAAAGCTTTTGGGAATTTGCTCAACGTGGCCTTACTGTATTTCTGAAATACTTCATTTTCCTATCTGGTTTTTACCTTGGGCGCCATCAACAAACCTGGCTAGCCTTTGTAAAGAAAAAAATTTATGTGTTAAGCCGCTTCTTGGAAATTTTTAGAAGAATAACAGGGTAAGTTTGATTTTATTTTGCAGCTCTGGTATTCCCTTTGTTATCTAAAACTTTTTCCAAGCTTACTGGCGCGACTTCAAGCAATTTTCTGATACACTTCATTTTCCTATTACTTCGTGGCTCTACATTTATGATTTCCATTTTTCTGTGAACTCGTGTTTCATAGCTATACTACCAATACGTTTTGTATTTCTGAAATTACTAAAAGAAAAAAAATTAGTAGATGCTCATTCAAGCTCTTCAATCACTTCTCCAAGCTCCTGGTTCGACCATCTTGCACCTGCAATATTGCAAACTCTCCTCTAATCAACCCAGATCCCAATGCGGCCAATGCTGAGAGCATACACGATAGGGGATCGTTAGTGAAACAGAAGCTTGCTGAAAGTAACTGAAAGAAAAAGCAATCACTCAACCACTTGTTCAGCGGGAGAATTTTGACGGCTTAGCCGATCAGCAAATGATGAGAATGCATTACATTTACAGTAAAGGCGGCAAACCGGCCTCTTCCACTTTTTCAGTGGGAATGCAATGATTAACTTAAACTATAGACTGAAGGAGTGCCAGTCTCTTCCACGATCGTGGGAAATAGCTAAAATCAAGAACACTGGCAATGCTACTGCTCACCTTACAATTTGATGGAGCTTCATGTCATCCAGACAAGTATGAAATGTTGTAATGAAAAATAGGAGACCTCCCTATTCCTATCTTGACCTCACAAACTCAATCCCCACTCACAAACACCATTTTTATTAATCTGATTATGAGAGACCTGCACTGAAATTGTAGGAACAGCAACATAGAAATTCACTTATTTAATGATAACTCACTCAAATCTCACTCAAAACCCATGAAACCAAATGCAAACATTGCTCACATTGGAGGCGCCCAAGGAGAAACCAAGAAACTAACCCCAAAGCCACCTCTTTAATTTGCACGGAAATCAATGCATCTCCAAAAATGTACGACCCAAGAGAAGGGGTGATTTTGCATAATAAAATCAAACACTTGGAATTAAAATGTAAGATTTGGTGGAAGGGGTCGCCTCAACCAACCAAGATCATTCCATCATTACCCATAAGCCCAATAAAATCACACATAAACATATGAGCATAAATCTAGATCAGCCACAGCCAAACAACAGCTGCAAAAATTTTTGAAAATACAATAACTCAATTGCAAAGTGCAGAATAACACACTATGAACTAACCCCAACTAGTTGCTATCTTTCAAGCAAGAAGTTAAGCCTAGCTAGGAGGTATGCATCCCTCGAAGCAATCCTGATACCATTCTGGCAACATAACAGTACTGTAAAACATAAGATGTTGAATGAAGACCCCAAACCTCCTTTTTATAACTTTGCTAAGCACGTCTAGAATCTTCCAGACGGTGTGCTCCACTCAAGAGTGGCCCTAATTCTTTGTTGACCTTTGACTCAAGAAATGGCATCCCTTTTTCCAAGGTAACTTCCACGTTTTTTAACTTATTACACTCTTCCTCATCTGGCGTACCTTTTTTCCAAGTTCACATTAAATAAACAAAGATACAAATTCAATTAATCTTTGGAGGACGAGCCTACCCATAAAAGTCCACTTTTTAAAATTGAATTAAGTTGTGAAGCTAAACCAAGGGGGATATAATTAAAATAAAACATTATTTTAATTAAAACAAATTATCTCTCTAGAATTGCATCCAGGCGCTAAATCTGATACTGCCAGCCGAACCAACTGATGAGGCAAGCCAAAAGCACTGAAGGCAACAAAACCACTGCCAGAAATAGAATTTACTAAAAATAGTAAATCCCGGAAGTAACTCGGATCAGCATGCCAGATATACAATCGTGAATCTCTCTGAACACTCAGAAAAGAGCTGCCAACCAAACACCAAGATTCCAGAAGCACACTCCAACAAAAGCTGAAACATCCTCCTAGACGATATGGAACCCTAATTCTACTTCCGAGTACTCTACGGGTGACCAGGATAAACTAACGGCCAACTGTCGGATTGTTGTCAAGAAGGGGACATTACATCTTTTAAAATTTATAAAATGAGGCGAGGTTAAATCTGGATCTATTTTTTTCTGCTGGCCATGACTCCTCATAAACTTGGTTCAACTTCACAAAACCCTAGCTCGTATTTTAACCTCATTGCAGGCCGCCACCATGAAGAACCCCTGGCTGAAAATAGAAGTTGTGAATCTCTGTAGATCTTTCTCTCTTTTAAGCAGCTTGTCAAACAGTCCACATGCTTTTATAACTACACATTTTCATATATAACCACCAGGGTGCCTACTGCTGCAAACAAAATCTAAATAGAGAACCCTCAGAAACACCAACAACTGTTACTCTTCTACATATATCTTTCTGTTAAATCTCCTCATCAGGGCCCCAGGTTTTGCTTCCATTTCTGGTGTAACTTCTCTGAAATTTGTTCCTCTATTGGTGTTTTGTCTGTGATCACCATTACCAAAATTTCTAGTTGCTTAAGATCTGCATTTATATCGTTTCCTTTGGAGATCCTTACTTTATCTTCTATCGTATATTCATTGTGAAAACATCCTTGTCTCCACCATTGCCAAACCATCTGGCTGAGCTTTCTCTTTTCTTGTGGCTTCCAAAACCATGACTTTACCCCATATTTGCAACTAGCAATGAATAAAGCAATGAATATTTAATCTGCACCATACATTCATATGGATATTTCTTTTCCTTTTGTAGCAAGATCATGAAATTCCTTTTGTATGTGAAAAAAACTCTTTGGTTTCTTCATAGATTTCACTTGCTATTATTTTTTTTTTGAACCCTTTCTCTTTTCTTGTGGCTTCCAAAACCATGACTTTATCGTCCTGTTGCAAGAATAAGTAATATTCCGTACTTAAATGATTTCATAGGCCTTCTTTCACTTGACATTCAAGATGGATTATTTCCGCCTTACAACTTTTAGTAAAAGTGCAAAATCACTTTGATGCTCTTTACTGTAAGCAATGCTCATTGTATTTCCTAGAAACCTCTACAAAACACAAAGTATATCCAATGATATTTTTAGTGCCGATACCACTTATATGAGCTGAGCTCCACCCTTGTGGGAGCCACATTTTACCCCACTCGTATTGAAACTGATAAATAAACAACAACAAAACTTATCCCGTTTCGATTTGTTTCTAGTACCTACACATAACAAAAAACAAGTTAGTAAAACAGCAGATGATGGTTCTTCTTGTTACTCTGATTTTCTTTTTATCTAATGAATTCATTCATAGAATGTCCATTCCATCTCTGTTGATAATGTAAGGATAAGGTAGAATTAGATCCCTCATTGCTCTAACACCACTCCTCATCTTGCAGGTAAACCTTAAATCTAGAGCTGAAAGTGACATCAAAGCTGAACAAAATATCAACACAACTTCAAAAATGATTCGTCATTCCAGGCAATGACGAATCACCCTCTCTCCTTGTTCTTACAATATTTTCAGTTGTGTAATATTCATTTCTTTTTTGCATTCATCATTTGATTAGGAATCAAATCAGGCTACTGCCACGGCTTGCGTGGGATTACAAAACATTCTCTTAATAAATGAATTATTTCATGATATGCAATGGCTTCCATTATCTGATGAATTCATTCCGTTTAATCTGATTGCATAATGAAACAATGCAATTGCAATTACTTTAAAACATAATTTGTAATCGAATGATTGATTTCTTGTATTCCTGTTCCTAAAACTGCAATACTTTATATAACAATAATTGTTGAAACTGAAGTTCAGCCTAAACACTGCTTTCCTCAATGAAACTTTGTTTGATCTGTGGATTGCTGAATTGTTCAACCAGTTTTGCCTATACTGTTCAATGATTTTGCAAATCATTCCTCAACATAATTTAATTCTAGGAACAAAAACTTGGGTTGTATGACTTGTAATAAAAAATTTGTACCCTAGCAAATAATTGCCCCTATGATTACTGATTTTAAGCGGAATGCTAAAAATTGATAACAATAAACTTTGATAGTCTCGTTAGAATCAGTAAAAACCAAAATGTTACAGGTTTACCAGTTCTTAATAAACCAGAAAAGTTTGTGTAAAGAATCTTTAAATAGTAAACAAACTAAAGTCAGCTTTAAGTCAAAGGAACATTCTTCAACTTAGCCTTTACAACTAGTGCATACAGATTTGTGTGGCCCAACTACAACAAGATAAATCAATGGTGAAAGGCATTTTATGTTGTTTGTGGATGACTATTCAAGAATGCTATGGGTTAATTTTCTTAAACATAAATCAGAAGCATTTGAAAGATTCAAGATTTTTCGTAAAATGGTTGAAAAAGAATCTGATCTAAAGCTCAAATGCTTGAGATTTGATACAGGAGAAGAGTTCACCTCTCAGGAATTCATTGATTATTCTGAGCAGCATGGTATTAAAAGGCAATATGCAGCTTCTAGAACACCTCAACAAAATGGGGTTGTTGAGCGTAAAAATAGAACTGTGACGGAGATGGCAAGAACCATATTAGATGAGGCTAAATTGCTAGATCTGTATTGGAAAGAAGTTGTTCATACAGCTGTATACATTGTAAACAGCGTGCAACTTATGGTGAAATCAAAATTCACTCCTTATGAATTGTGGCATGGAAAAACTGCCTCTTTAAAACATTTTAAAATCTTTGGCAGTAAATGCTTTATCAGGAAAGATGACGAACATCTAGGCAGCTTTCAATCAAAGTGTGATGACAGTATCTTTTTGGGATACTCAACTCAAAGTAAAGCCTACAAATGCTATAATAAAAAGTTGAATAAGACTGTTGAGGCAATAAATGTGAAAGTTGATAAAAGATTAAATTTAGAAACTGATCATGTGCAAATTGATGAGGAAGAATCAGAAACAAAACTTGAGATAATACCTAAAGATGTTCAGATAGCAAGTCTTGTAAATACTGTGCCCAAAACTTCTTGAACATCTGTTGCTAAAAATCATCCTCAAAGTCAGATCATTGCGGATAGAAATATTGGAGTTAAAACACGAAGAAAAACTGCTCAACTTGAATAAGAAAGTAAAATAGCAGAGCATGCAGCTTTATGTTTAGTTACTGAATTTGAACCTAAGAACTGCGATGAAGCTCTCTTGGATGATTGATGGCTTAAGTCTATGCAGGAAGAAATAAGTCAAATTGAGAAAAACCAAACATAGGTGTTAGTCCCAAGACCCGATGACAACAATGTGATAGGTGGCAAGTGGGTTTACTGGAATAAGCTTGATGAAAATGACAAAGTTCTTCGCAATAAGGCAATATGACATTAATCAGCTTGGAGAAGAGAAACTGAAAGTTTAAAATGGAGATGCAAACCCTAGGTGACTTGATGTGAACTCAACAAGTAAAAACAACTTGATTTATTGCAGCTGAAAATCTGATTTCTTTGTTAGAAATTAATGGAAACGCCAGGAAAGAAGGGAGACAATCAAAACCAAACTCAAACTGCCCTCTTCAAGCATGGCGTCGGGTTTTTCAAGCTCAACAACAAAAGAAAATGGCAAAAAGAGACCAAATCGGGTTTTTGAAAGCTTTTAGAAATTTTAATTTTCACAATTTGGGCAAAATAGGAACTTTTGGCTCATTTAGCAATTTTATTTATGACAAAGAAGCAAAATAGGAACTTTTTGACAACTTGGCAATTTTTGTTTTGTCATTTAAGCCAAAGAGGAACTTTTTGACACTTTAGCAATTTTGCTTTTGTCAAATGAGTGAAAACAAGAACTTTTTGGAGTTTTAACAATTTCAATTAAAGCAAAATCGGAACGTTTGGCACTTTAGCAATTTTAGGAGCTTTTTGGCATTTTAGCAATTTCACTTAAAGCACAATAGGAACTTTTTGGCACTTTAGCAATTTTCGAAACTTTTTGGCACCTTAGCAATTTAACTTGAAGCACAATAGGAACTTTTTGGCACTTTAGCAATTTTTCCTTTATGACTTAAAACTTCCTATTTTTGTTGTGTTGTCTTAAAACCCCGAATTTGACCAAAAACACAAGAATAATGACTCAGAAATTTACAAAAATGGAAAGGGGAGTTCAGAAAAGGATACCAAAGGGAACCATCAATTGAAATCCAAAATCCCGAAATTGGACAAAACAAGGGGAAAAACATGTCGAAATGTTCCTAAATTTCACACAAGGCAAAATAGAAAGGACACCAATGGCTGCACAATTCAATTAGAGAATTGTGGTGCCTAGAAATATGTGCCATAGAGATTTATGGATAAATTTTCGGCAAAATTTCATATGGGTTGTCCAATTCTGAGAATTCAAAATTGAGGACAACAGCTGGCTATGACTGGGGAACTGCCTTTGATCATGGAAATGAGTTAAGGTAGTAGAATCCAGAATCTCTAAGTGCCTTAGTATCCATTGGGTTACGGAGTGGAGCAACAAATAACATAAAACGACAAAAAGGATGACGCGACTGACACAAAGCAAACCTATGAAAACATGACAAAAAACTTGTGCAAATGCACTTATTGAAAAGATTAAAAGCTACCTAATTAAAACTAGCCAAAAATGGAAGCTTCTCAAACGAAACTGTTAACTGGTTCTGCAAAATAGCTGCCCTTTTGCAACAGCTTACAGTACCGTCCATGGCCATGAGCAACTTTGCATAGATGAAGCATGAGCAATGGTACCAAAACTTCATGTAGTAATCTTTTGAAGAGATGAGCAAATTCACTTTTCTCTTAAGATGAATCATATGTACTGCTGTTCTGAAATAGATTTTTGAAACCAGACTGCTCCTGCTGAGCTGAAAATGCTTCCAACCAAGAAAGATGTTTCATTGGACATCCTCTTGATCGTATAAAAATTCAATTCTTCTTATCAGTTGCAAGTTGAACAACTGGTTCGTCAACCATGACAACCTCATGCTGCTCCAAATGATCTCCTTCATGCGATTTAGATGAAAATATGGTTGTATTGCATTCCTTGGTATGTTCTTCACAAACTTTTGATTGAAGAGAATCATTAACAAGATTTGAGCAGAACTCTTGTATAGTATTCATGAAATGATCTTCATCAAGTTCTGGGGTAGGTCTCTTATACACAATATGTCCAAGTTCATGACCTTCAAACATGAAAGCATTCATTTCAACTTGACTGGAACCTTCATGCATGTTCATCTTTTCATAGCTGAAAACATGATTGTCTTCTTCAGAAAAATGATATTCAACTTTCTGCTCTTCATCAATGGCTTCATGAGACTGCATAAACCAGATTTGGGAGTCACTAGCTATATATGCTTCATTTTCCTGGAAGAGAATAGCAAGATCACTTGAATTGGATTCAGGATACTTCACTACCATGCTTGCTGATGATGCCTTAAGAACATGCTTCTTTGATGCTGAAGATAACTTTCCCTAACCCTCAACAGCAAAATTATGAGCAGCAAATAGATATGGTTTTCTTGGAACATTTTCATGAGGAACGAAGAACGCATCTTGAGCTAGCTACCTTTTAACAGCAAGCAACTCATTTGCCAACTTTTGCACCATCGGATTCGTCATTGTGCTGGGGGAAAATTAATCCAAAGAAGAAGAACCACTTGGTTCTATCCTTATCTGCCCAGCAAGAATTAGATCGTCTTCAATTTCTATCGCCAAGGTCTGCACAGCTACGAGAGTCTCGATGAACAACCTTACAGCAGCTGGAATTCTTCGCGTCGACTTGTTGAATTTTGCAATGAACTAATGCATAGGCACATAAGAGGCCTTTTTCAGCTGTGTGAGCTGGTCCAACAAAGCATGAGCATCTTCAAGAGGTCTGAACCTTTCCTCAAACTTAGCTATGAGAGTACCCCAATTTCTGATGGTTTGTGGTTTGAGATGGTAAAACCAATCTCCAGCCTCGCCTTAGAGAGTCTTGATGAACAACCTTACAGATACATCTTCATGTTCAACACCAAGCACACCACATGCAATGTAGAAAGCAGCAATGTGTTCGTCAGAGTGTTGTTGTCCATCACCGAAGAACTTGGGAAAATTATTCCGTGAGCCATCAAGTAGAGCATATATAGGAAGAGTTAGATTCAATGGACCAAAAACATTTCCCCAAGGACCTTGGGCAGCCATTTACATGTCCTTGCTGAAAGCTTCAAACACTACATAAAAATAAATTACAACAAAAAGGGATACTGGTATACTTCAAACAAAAGCGTGAGGCTTTTCAATTCATATCTAGCTTACATAGCAGCTTCATCGAGGCAGTCTCCAAGCCTTTCTACCAAAGTTGATAGATCATAGTTGCCAGTATGGGCATATTATGATCAGCTGACTTTGAGGCAAAGCCATGTGCATTATAGAAGGGTCCAAGATGCTTTCTTCGGTCATTTCATTTGTTTATTTGACAAAGCATTGGAAAACAACAAGGTATCCCAGGCCGCTTGGAGGGAAGTGAATGAATACGGTTGTCTTTTTCCTTCACTTCCCTATCCTCACTTACATGAGAGTTGGCTTGTTTGAAGATCAACCTTATATGTTTCTGAGGTACCCAACAGACAAAATCATTTTCATGGAGTTAGGAAGGTAATTTATGACAATGCATGCACGACAAGCTAAACAACATAAGACTAGAGTTAGCATTTCATCACATAGGTGTTAAAACTATTAAAATCAAAGTTGGAGCTGAAAATGATTCAGCTGGGCCTAAAGGATTGAGATCAAAAATTAGAGACAACTCTAAGGAAGGAGCTTCTTCTTTAGGAACCAAAATTAAGTTAAGGGTTACCCGAGTTGTTGAAAAACCATTGGAGAAAACAACACTAAAACGAAAATACGTTGGGGAAACACAAATTCAAATTTTGGATCAACAAGATGAAGAGATTCTTGAATCTTCTACTACTCTAAGTGAAAGGTCTCCTCACATTGAAGCTCCAATACCCTTTTTTGTAGTATCTCCTATGTCTCCAATTGATAATGTTGATTCTTTCTCTACAGTGTTTGTTTCTTCCATCACACCTTCAGAAGCTATTCATCATTCCTCGGCTACATCAATAATGAATACACCTGTGGGAAGCTTGCATTACAATTTCGAGAATGTATTCGACACAAATCCAATCTTTCCTGTGATATCAGAAATAACACTTCCAGAGATAGATACATTAGCAACAAGTTTTGATTGTTTTACGGCTGATCCTGGTCATAACTTGTCATTTGAGCAAACTCTTGTTGCTATCCAAACTGAGGCACCTCCTAGAATTACAGTTGTGTCATAGAATGAATTCGTTTCTACGCAAACTACAGTTGCTGTTTCAGATATGAGAACATTCGATCTTCCTCCTAGTTGAACTCAGTTGCTCCAAACAGGAAGAAACAAGCAATTTCTCCTGATATGTTTGATTTCCAGAAATTGAAGAAATCTAAGCCTAGAGTTGCAAAGAAAGCTAAGACGGTCTTGCATGTGTTTGTTGACAGCAACAAGATGAAATATGTTGAAATAGCAAAATCTCTCATAGATAAACCACATGAAGACATTTAGGTATCTGATTATTAATTTACTAGAGTGGAGTTAGGCAAGCAGACGCATACCAATATGATGCAAGATGCTCAAAGTTCAATGACAGTGTTGGCATAGAGCTACAATGAACTTTTGGCCAAAACAGAAAACCTGAAAGAGGAAAATGCACAGCTGGTTTCAGTTATTCAAAAGATTAGTAAATCATCAAAAATAGTTGATTCACTATCTTCCTCTACCCCTAAAGAATCAGTCAAACAGTTAGAAATAATTGCACAAAAGCCTAAAGCGGTTGATTCTTGGACAGCTCAACTAATTGACCAAGACATACCAATGATCGAAAAGACATTGCAGATTTTGAGTACTGTCAAGGCAGAAAGATTTAAGATGAATCAAACTTTGGAAGCTTTTAAGCAAAGTCTGAATTCTCTTGAAAAATATTTTAAAATCTGCCATGAGATGTATCAAGTTAAGCAGGAAATTCTGAGCAACACTTCAGTGATTTCAAAAGGAGAAAAATATATAGAATTTAAAGAACTTATGAAAAACAAGTCACTAGTTGTTCAAGATCTCATCAAAGATGTTCAGGCTATGCTTGAAATGAGTGTCGAAGTTGAGCAAGACATACTTTCTGACTTTCAGAAAATACCATGTAAAGTTCTAAATCATGAAGGAAATTTGCTAGCAGCGCGTCATGTTGTTTCCGAGATAACCACAAATCTTCATCAGGAGCTAAATTTATATCAATTCACTATGGATTCAATCCATAAATTTTGTTAATCACTGGATAATCTTTGATAAAATGCAAGCTACGTTTGAAGAACATAGAGAGGCAAGAGTAAGATATTATGATGTGATCCTAAAGACTGTTGTCGTTGCCAGGAACACTCTTGGCCCTGATCCTAATGAGCTGCAAGGAATTATCAGCAAGGTTCAATCTTTCAAAGCTAGGAATGTGATGGAGTGAAAAATATTTATGTTATTTTTCTTTCGACAAATTATGTGTAAAAACAAGTTTTGCAATTCCAAGATTTCCTTTGTCTTGGGTTTTTTTTAAATGTAATCACATGCAAAACCTTACAAGACAAATCACAATTTGGATTGTAATTTTGAATAAATCAATTGCAGTTAGTTAATGGTTGAGAGTATTTCTCAAGTTTGTTGGAATCCTCCCACCTTTTTCTCAAGGCCTCTCTCCTATAAATACTTGAGGGGGTCTATTGTAATATCTATCTTTTTTGCAATAGGGAAAACTCTACAAAAATTTACAGCAAAGAGACTTTGTGCTTTCTGTGTGTAAACTTGATTTCCAAGTGATATAAGGAACGCATAAAAGATTTTAGACTTTGTGTTGAGTCTTGTTGCATGTTATTCTTGTGTTCTTATGTCAAGTAGTGCATTTTTCTTATTTTTTTTGTGAAATTGTGGAGCTATTGTGAAAAGACTTTGGTCTGATTTCTTGCAGTCTTTGTGCTTCATGTTTGAAAGATTAAATTAAATTGATTTACAGTAAGGAATTGTGACTTGCAGGTGCATTATATTTACAGACTTTGTGTTGTTGTATGTTCCATCATAAATATCATTTCAGAAAGGTAGATAGGATTCCTAGTTCTCAAGACTTTGTGCTTGAAAATTGCTTTCCCGTCCTGGAGGAGCAACGGGGACTTTGTGCCTTTATGGAAACTTTGCTTCTTTATTCACTTCACAAATCATATATGCTTTCAATTGTCATTCTTTTCTAAAATCGGAGAAAAGAATAACTGTCTTTTCTGAAAAAAGAGAACAAGACACAGTTTCACCCAGATTTAGAGTAGATTTATAGTTATATTTTATTTCTAAATTCTTAAAATAGAAAGCAAACGGAGAGACTATCTCACATACAGTCGCTGAAACTACAATTTTGTACGCATTCCCAAGTACACAAAATTTTCAACCAAAAGTTATTGGCGACTCTATTTGGGATAACGAACGCATTTGAAACCCTCTCGCTTTCTTTTGAAGTCTAGTATCCTTTTATTCTATATTGATTTACTTGGTTTTCCTGTTAAGATTCTACACTGGAAGACATCCGTTATTACGTTTGACGTAATAAGGGTCAAAGCTCTCAAGCAATTGGATTAAGTTGGGCTGAACAAGCTAGATTTCATCTCCTTACTACCATATCCCCTCTTTCATGAACTACAAATTTTCCTCCATCCAAGACGAAAAAGCCCATCCCAAGTGAACTTTCAGCCTTCTTCCTGAAGCCATTAATTTCAATTGTTCCTACTATCCAAGCAATGGCTCAAGGTCCGTGGGGAGCAGCTTTTGGTCCTCTAAATCTTACTCCACCTCTTCATGCTCTTCCACAAGGCTCTCGTAAAAATCTACCCAAGTTTTATGGAGATGGTAAACAGCAACCTGATGAACATATCAAAGCTTTCTCTATGGCGTGTTGTGTTCTAGGTGTAGAACATCAAGACATTGTACGATTGTTTGTGGAAACACTACAAGGAATTGCAGCTGACTGATTTTACAATCTGAGAGCTTATGATATCACTAGTTGCAACACACTCAAGAATAAGTTTGAAGAGCGTTTCAAGCCTGCCGAGGATGAACACGCATTGTTGGGTCAGCTGACTCAAATGAGGAAAGACACACGTGAAAGCATGTCTGACTTTATTGCTAAGTTCAAATAATTAGCAAATAGAATTCCCACTCCTTCTAAGCCGAGTCCTGCAAATCTCAAGTGTTTCTTCATAAATACTCAGCTACCAGAAGTTAGTTTTCTCTTCAGAAGAGTTGCTCCAACAACTCTGACTCAATGTCAAGCTCTTGCTACGCAGATTGAAGATGATTTGATCTTGGCTGGGAGAATTCGAAAGGATCCTAATCAATTCGAAGGAAATTCTTTTCCCGAGTCCTCTACTTCAAACTCTACTGATCCTATGGTGTAGAAGTTGGCTAATGAACTTCTTGCCTTAACGAAACAGGTTTCACAAGCTTTTTATGCTACTCCATACAAGGATATTCCTTGAAAAGCATATCCAAATTCTGCTTCCAATTTTACTGCAAAGAATCAGGCCAAATTGCCTCCTCTTCCCGAGAGGTTGCACTCGAAGCTCCCCCGAAGAATGCAACTGTTGGATACTATGAAATAGATCGAGAAGAACTTTATTCTAATGATTTTCAAGCAGAAGATGAAGTTGTCTTTAACCAAGATGAAGGACAAGCAACTAGCGACTACGGTACACGCCCTATGACAATTCAGCAAAAACTGAAAACATTGAAGGTCAAGCGTATGTTGTAATGACATGATCCCAAACTCGGTTGGCTGAGCAAGATGAAGAAGCAAAGGTGAAGAACAACTTTCAGTTGCCAGTTACCATTGCTAAAAGGGGGACACAATTGCCCACTTTAGCTAAGGATTCATCCAAAAATCAAGTAATTAGCTCCCCCACTCTTTCTTCTAGTGAGCCTAAGACCACTATATCAAATCCTAAAGCACAGGCTGAAAATACACCATCTATGTCTCTAGCAAATTCTTTTCAAGCTTTCGATATCATTGACCATGCTAGGAGGACTAAGATCCAAATGTCTGAAGTTGAGTATCTTCAAGCCAACCCTAACCAATTTGAGAGATTGGTTAAATTTGTGAAAAGCAAGGATACTCGTCGTGGTTCAAATATCCCTACTGTTCAAGAAGCCAAGAATCTACCCAATAATCTGGTTATCACCCCATCTTCAATCCCAAGAAAGATAGATCCTTTCTATATTTCCTTGCTTATTAATGGTTGCAAATTGAGTAACTGCATTATACATTCCAGTGCTTCAGACAATGTTATGCTGATTAAGGTGGCTGATTGTCTTGGGTTAACTCTCACCAAAACCTTTCGTAATTCTTATTCTATGGATAATAAGAAAGTGCCCCTTGTTCGGCAAATCAAAGATTCGCAATTTTCTTTTGCAGCTTTTCCCGACAAAAAGATAATGATGACTATCCTACTTGCGGACGTTCTAACTTCTTATGGTATGCTGCTCGGACGTAATTTCTGTAAAGATGTAGGAGGCGAACTCAACATGGACATGACAGAAGCCAGAATTCCTATCAGGGGTATTGTGCAAAAATTAGTTCTTGAAGGAGAAACTAAGTATACAATTGTGAAATCTGATGATCCTCATGCTTAGATTATTTTTGAATCTGCAGGTTTTGGGAACTACTATCTCCATATTGATGAAGTTTCCGAATTTGTTGAAGATTGGTCTTCCAATGATTCAAATTCCTCAGTTCTCTCAACAAGCGAAGGATCTTCTAGTGGTGGTGAGAACCTAATACCAACTGTAAACTCCCTTAATAATATGATGGAGGATGCTACTTCTTCTACTACAGAAAAAGATATTCAAATTCTTCCTCAAGTTGAAGAAAGTTCATCTCCTCGTATGGAAGAAGAGAGCACTCTTTCTTTTCAAAGTTCATCGGTTCCAGAAGGAGATTCCAGCAGTATTTATGTTGATGATAGCTCTAACGACGTTTGGACACTAGAGTTTGACGGTAGTTGCGCTACTAACGGATCTGAAGCTAGTATGGTTCTCATTTCTCCCAACGGCGAGATTTTTCCATATTCTTTCAACTACAGCTCGCTAATACGAACAACGCGGCTGAATATGAATCACTCTTGTTAGGTATCAGCATTGCGCTATAAAGAGGAATTAAAAATATTCATGCTCAAGGAGATGCAGAGTTAGTGGTGTGTCAGATAAGGAATATATTTCAAACAAGGAATGACAGACTTCGACACTACCGCAACCTCGTATGGGAGAATATCCAAGATTTCGATGCTTTTAGCATTTCAGTTATCCAAGATAAATATGTTCTTGAACTAATTTTGCAGACCCAGTGTGCCTGACAATTGGGACCATTGGCAGATTTTCAATGATGACAAGCAGGTTATCATTTTTTTACAAGTTGATGATGGTTTCAATAATCTGTATTTCGAAAGAAGCAGTTCTTCTTCTTCTTCTTCGGATTCTATGTCAAATACTTTGGCTGGACCAAATGAAGAAGTCCTACAATTAAAGGGAAACAAGACACCTAAAGGGTTGGTCTTGCTGGAAAAACTCTTTGATAAGCATGACACCTAAAGATGATCCCAAATTGATTAATATTGGTAACAGTTGCACTCTTGAGGAGATAAATCAAATTATTCGATTGTTACGCCACTATAATGATGTGCTGGCTTATTCTTACGATGATCTAAAGTCTTTCCAATCAAGAGAAGTTTAGCATGAAATTCCTTTGAAGAGTGACGTAGCTCCTTTTAAACAAAAGAAACGCTAGTACAATCCTAAAATCTTTGGTACTATCCATTCAGAAATTCAAAAAATGTTAAGACGCTCAAATTATTTTTCCTATCCATCATTCAACCTGGATTGCTAATATAGTTTCGCTGCATAAGAAGAATGGAGAGATTCGCATCTACGTAGATTTTCGAAATCTTAATCAGCAATCACTAAAGGATAATTATCCTTTGCCTATTATGTATCAACTACTACAGATAGTGACAGGTGCTCAGATGATGTCTATGTTGAGCGAGTATTCAGGCTACAACCAGACTGAAGTAAATGAAACAGACAGACACAAGACTGCTTTTACCACTCGTTGGGGTACTTTTCAATATCGCAGAATGCCTTTCGAGTTAATTAATGGAAGGGCAAATTTTCAAAGAGCAATGGATTTAGCCTTCTGTGGTATCTTGGGAAGGTATATTTTATTATATTTAGATGACCTCACCATCTTTTCAAAAGGTCGTGAGAATCATCTTTTTCATTTACAAGATGCGTTGGAAAGATGTCAGAAACACGATGTTTCTCTTAATCCCGAGAAGTCAGTTTTTGGGGTTACTGAGGGAAAACTACTGAGACATGTTGTGTCCGAAGAGTGAATCAAAATTGATTTGGAAACTGTAAAGTCTATCCAGACAGTTCCTTTGCAAGCCAGTAAGACAGTTGTTCATTCTTTCTTCGGGAAAGTCAATTGCTTAAGAAGATTCCTTCCAGACTTTGCTAAGAAAACTCGTCATATCTTTGATATGATGAAAGGGAAATCTGTTTGTCGTTGGAACGCCGAAGGTAAAGCTGCTTTTGCTGAGATCAAGGATGCGCTTGCTCACGCCCCAGTGCTGGTTTGTCCAGATTATACCAAGGACTTTTTAATGTATAGCTATGCTTTCGAGCATACTATACCTACTATTCTTATGCAGCAAAATCCAGAAGGAATTGAATCTCCTATTGCATTCATGAGTTGTTCGTTGAAACTTCACGAACACAAATATTCCACGATTGAGAAGAATGCTTTTGCCGTGGTAAAAGCAGTCAGGTATTTCAAGTTCTATATTCTCAACTCTCATACCGTTGTCCTAGTTCCAGATATAGCGGTCAAGTCTGTCTTGACACAACAAAATTTTGGAACAAAAAGAGGCAATTGGGTGGCGAAAATACAAGAATATGATTTAGAAATAAAGCCTACCAAGCTTGTTCGTGGAAGGGGTCTATGTCAGCTTATCGCTGAAAGCGTTTCAGAAGAAGGTGAACAAGATGTTTATGAAGACCTTCCCAAGGTATTGTTTGTCAACACTACCGATGAATAGTATTCAAACATTGCCTATTTTCTGACTTATGGTGAATGTCCAACATATTTGTCTTTTAAGCAGAAGAGGAATTTGAAACGTAAGGCTGCAAACTACGTTCTTTGGGACAGTGGTTTATATAAAATAACTCTTGATGTTAGCTTTCAACGTTGTGTTGATAAAGCACAGCCAGACAGGCTACTAGAATCTTTTCATAATTTAGCATGTGGCGAGCACTTTTCTCCATCAATTACTGCTCACAAGATCTAAAGGGCTAGGAATTACTGGCCAACAATTTTTCAAGATACATATAAATGGGTGCACAAGTGCGTACAATGTCAGTAGTTTGTTCGCAAGCAAAAGCTGATGGCGTTGCCATTCAAACCAGTCGTGGTGGAAGAACCTTTCAGACAATGGGGAATTCACTTCATTGGCGTTATTAATCCTCATTCAAGTGCTTGACATACTTATGTTCTTGTTGTGACAAATTATTTCACAAAGTGGGTAGAGGTCGTTCCTGTCAATCATGCTACTTCTAAAGTAGTGTGTAGGTTTTTGAAAGAGAACATCATATCAAGATTTGGAGTTCCATATAAGGTGGTGACGGATAATGCAACCATATTCTCCTCTTATCAGGTAACTCATTTATGTTTTGACTATAGCATTATTTTGGCTCACTCTTCATATTACCCTCAAGGTAATGGTCAAGCAAAATCCAGTAATACAAATCTGATCATTATTATCCGAAAGCTTGTCGATGAGACTCAAAGACCATGGCATAAAGCGTTGTATGATGCTTTAAGGGCTGATCGAATTACACCTAAAAGAGCCATTCGCATGTCTCTGTTTCAATTACTCTATTGTGTGAATGCACAAATCCCTATTACTCTGGAACTCCCAGCTCTCAAGTTGGCTAAGACTGATAAAGATGATACATTTGAAAGTTCCTTAGATAAACGGATAATGTTTCTTTCACAATTGGAGGAACAAAGGTCAACAATCATCAGAAGCAAGTTAAAGCTCTCTTTGACAAGAAAGCAAAGCAGAGAGTATTTCAAGTTCGAGATCGTGTCTTGCTTTCGGATAAAAGGAGAGAGCCCACAGGCATGCATGGGAAATTTGATTCTCTTTGGCGTGGGCCTTTTATAATTCATCAAGTCCTTGGTGAAAACAGTTTTCTACTGGCATATCAAGATGGCACTTTGTTTGCACTGCCTTATAGTGGGCAGCATCTGAAGCACTACATTGAGTAGAGTTTTAGATTAGTTTCTATACATAAGGTTCAAGTCTTTTAGTCCTTTGAGTCTTTTTAGTCTTTCTAGTCCTTTTAGATCTTTTAGTCTTTTTGGTTTTTGTTTATTGAATATGTTACCTATTGGAAGGAACACTGAAGCATTTAGAGATTCTAGATTCTACAACGGTTGTTTGCAAAGGTCGTTTCCCAGTCAGAACCAGCTCTTGTCTTCAATTTTTTAAATCAAAAAAATTGGGATAACTTAACAAAAAAATTCAAGTTCTTCTCCTTAAAGCATGTTTTACAAGGTGTTGAGATTGTAAAACTTTGGATTTCGATCAATGGTTCCCTTGGACATCCTTCAGCAACTCTCCTTTCCGTTTTTGTAAATTTTTGAGTCATTTTTCTTGTGTTTTTTGTCAATTTCGGGTTTTTGAGTTAGCACTGCAAATATAGGAACTTTCAAGATATAAAGTGAAATTGCTAAAGGTTCAAAAAAGTTTGATTGCCATTAGTAAGTTAGCTAAAAATGCAAAATGACCAAAAAAGCCCGATTTTTGGCTTTTTGTCAAACGTAAAATTGTTGAATGGCCTCAAAACCCCGATTTCCTTGAAGTGATGAAATAAAATTCCAAAAACACCCTCAAAATAATGATTTGGCTTCCAGTCATGAATTAAAATTGCTAAAGGTCTTGAAAAGTCCGAATTCATAAAAGCAAATTCCTAAATAACTCATAAATCCCGATTTTACTAATTACTGGAAAAATAAAAGTTGTTGAAGGCTCTCAAAAACCCGATTTTGGTCTTTTTGTGTTATTTTCACTTGTCTTTGTGTTAGAAAAACTTGACTGGACAAGTTTGTCCCATTTTGAAGAGAAGTTTGTTTTGGAGTTGGATTGTCTACCTTTTTTGGTGGAGATTCCATAAATTTTTCAAATGAAATCGAAGCTTCTCAGCTTGATTATTCAGTCTCTCGTTTTTTATGAAGATTATGCAAGTTATCTACGGTTTTCATCTCCATTTTTGTTTTCAGCTCCGATTTCCAAGTATGGCTGTATTTTCCTAATCTTTTCTTATTTTTCCCCTTAACCAAATCAAGTAATACCTTTGATGAATGCGATTTTTTTTCATTATTTTGTGTAAATTCTATTTTAGAAAGCATTTTTAAGTCTTTCAAATAAAAACGTGATTTCTTTTTGCCAAATCGTGTTTTGTTTAGCGTCCTTTTTTGTCTTTTTCAAATGTCTTTCAATGGAGGATTTTGCCAAACGTTTTTATGGTGTTTAGCTGAAACTCATTTTAATTTTACAAAAAAGAAGAAATGCGTTATTGTTTTTGTGGCAATTTTCTTCATGCTCAAAACCAAAATCATTATTTCTGAAAAAAAACGCATTTTGCAATTGTATAATAAGGAACGTGTTTTCTCATGGATAAATCATTATTTCTGTAAAAACGTCTTTTCTTTGAGTGGGAACGCGTTTTTCTTCATTTCTTCGTCATTATCTCACTATACACCATTTTCCTTTTCAATTTACCTTCACCAAATTCATTTCGCTCATCCCAATCCCCTTCATTTTAAAATCATCAAATCCTCATTGCCATTTTTGCGAAAATGGGGATTTGGCTTAATTTCGGGGTTTTATCATTCCATTGCAAGTCAAGATTTCTCACCAAAATTGCAAATTGAGGTTGCAAATTGAAATTTGAAATGACTTCCTATTTTTCCTACCTTGCACCTAAAAATTACAATGTGTCTCAAAAATCCTGACTGCACCTTAAAAATTGCAGCAGGCACTCAAAAACCCGAAATGCTTTTAAATACCTTGAAGTCAGAATTTTAAGACTTCACTACATAGTTCAAGTTAGAAGATTTTTTTGACTTGCTACCCGCAAAAGACAAAATGTTATTTTCATTCGCAAATCAGCCCACCAAGATCCGAATTGGTCTTTAACCCTCATTCTCCACCATCATTTAGAAAGCAATTTCACCAACCTAGTGTTTGAGTCTTGTTGTTAATGGATACCATGTCTTCACATGTTGATGCTGATGATGTTTTGACCTTATGGGGTTTTCATAGCATCCTTGCAAGTTCTTGCTCAATGACAGACGAATGAGAATGAGATTTCTCCATCTCATCTGGTCTCAAACATTGATGAAATCAAAGATACAAAGATTGGGCATGTTGATATGTCTGAATTTATTAAGAGGGTTGAGAAGTCAACTTCTCATGATATGCAGTTGTTGTTGGGAATTCATATTCACCTGGTGTCTACTTTTCCTCTTGCTGCCCTAGAGCCAAAATTTGTTCTTGCATGTGCATCCCACTTTACAAAAAAACAAGAACTATCAGAGATAATAATGTTAACGTGGTTATCAGGCTTGATTCTGAAACCATTAACAGAATCTTCAGAGTTCTTGATGCTCCTATGTATTTAGATATTTCCATGAAGAGTGCTCATGATCATTATGAACAGAAGAAGAATTATTGTATTAAGCATATCAATAACAAATGGATTCTTAAATCACGACCTTGTGTGACCCGGATACCCAAGCTATATCAATTTGATTTTAAAGAAGAGATTAATGATATGATCACCCTTCTGAGCAGAATAGTGGGATTGAAGGTATCCAATATATTTGAAAACTCGATGTATGAGTTCATAGTGGTTATCAGGAAGGCACAATATCCAATTTTATGGGGTGAAGTAATAAGTAATAGTTTATGTGAACAGCTTGCACAGGTTCCCACCACACTCACCTTCTACATGAATTTATATCCCGTTTACATAGTAACTTCATTGAGGCAATTTCCAGGCCATTCTACCAAAGGTGATAGATCATTGGTGCCAGTATGGGAGTCTTATTATCAGCTGACTTTGAGGCAGAGCCTTGTGCATTATAGAAGGGTCCAAGATGCTTTATTTGGTCATTTCATGTGTTTATTTGACAAAGCATTGGAAAACAACAGGGTATTTGAGGCCGCTTGGAGGAACGTGAACAAATACGGTTGTCTTTTCCTTCAATTCCCTACCTTCAATTACATGAGTTGGCTGTTTTGAAGACCAACCTTATATGCTTCTAAGCTACCCAACAGACAAAATCATTTTGATGGAGTTAGGAAGGTGATTGATGACAGTGCATGCACGACAAGCTACACAACATAAGACTCGAGTTAGCATTTCATCACATAATCCACTGCTCGTTGGGAGGTACTCCTTGACAACTACCTCAAGAGCGAAAGCAATGGAGGCTGAACTTCAGCAGAAAAAATTCACGAAATTCAAAGCCAAAGTGGAATTTGATTACAGAAGGGTGAAAGACAAAATAAAAAGAGCTTTCATGCACGTGCATCGCATAGAAGACATTTGGGTATATCTCCGGATAGAGAAGCACATCTATAAAATCGATTACTACAAGCTTACACTAGAGCAGATTGTTGATCTCAATCTGACCCTACTTCCAGAAGGAGTTGTTAACTCCAAAATTTTCACCCTAAAACCTAAGCACCTAAATACTTAGAAATTCTGGGTAACATGGGAACAATCACTAGCTTGTGGGTAAACTATGACGGTGACTGAACCTTCGGGTTCTAGGCCGGTTCCTACTGAATGCAACTTGATACTTCACCTAACTTAACAAAAACTGAAACTTGACGGAAAAGGGATAAGAGACTAAAAATTTGCAGAAAACTCAAAGAATGCAGATGGAAAAGGTGATGCACCAAAAACGATAATAGGGAACTTACTTTATCTAACAACACAATGAGTAGATAGCCAGAAATGATAATGATACAACCTTACTGAAAAGATAACACACATAAGTATGTCATGAAAAGATTATAAACTCGATATTATGAAAGGAACATAGTCACATTCAACAAATACCAATTAGACATACAGATCATGACCTATGCATAACTTTTACTAGCTTCTGAAAGCACTGAAATGAGACATTAGTTAAAGGCTTCTAAAGAAATGAAACACAAAAACCACATCAATCACAAGTACATAACAATGAAACTCCAAGATAGATCTGAAAATCTTTGTATTATGCTCAAAGGCAAAAGACAAAATAGCTCACATGAGAAGTAGACTCCAAAGGACTGCCAAGGATATCCAAAATTGATCACAACAGCACTTTCTTCCCTCCAAAAACTCCAACTAACCCAAAAATGAATAAGAAGATCCAATATAAAGGAAAAGCTCCCACCAAAAACCTCCCAAAAATAGAAACTGCATTTCAAAATGCAGGGGCCGGATGTGAGAAAAATCCCTCAAAAAATGGACCAAAAATCTCCACCTAAGGAGTCCAAATAGTCTAAAAGACCTATTTGTCCAAGTGCTAATGATGACCACTCCAGTTTGGTCATAACAACCCCTAAAATGACTCAAATGACTATTGAAAGAGTCAAGTTTTCTAACAAACATCAATAGCATGTCAAAATGCCACCTCTCCTTCTTCCACTCAGTCACAACTTGACTTTTCAACCCCTTATCTCTCCAAATCTGAAAATGGACTTATTCTCTTGGCATAAACAATTTGCCACATCTCCAAAATTTGATGCTCCACTAAAGGCTCCATTATCTTCTCTTAATGCTGGATTTGACTCCATTTGACCACTGCAAATAAATTTGAGAGACACTTCATCCTTGCATTTTAAATATCTTTTACTAAAATGATTTATAATTATCATTCTAATAAAGATTTACAATTTGCATCAAATGCAAGTAATGAGACATTTATCCAAAACTCCATTTTTTGCATTTTATAATGATATCTATTTAAAAGTGATTTATAATTGTCACTTTAAATAAATATTTTTACAATTAGAATTAAAATCCAAAAAATAGAATTTTACCTCCTAAAAAAAAACTTTACATTTGCATTTCAATTGTAAAATTAAAATACAAGTCAAAACAAAAGAAATGGCATAAGTTCAAAAGAAAATTCCCAAGGCATAAAAGCCACGACCCAAACATGAGGAATAAGTTTTAATGAAAGAGAACAAAACCTAAGGCAAAGGCTACGACCTCCCTTTGTTCGAACTTTATAGGGTATCAAAACCCTAAAAACATAAAAGATATTCATTTCTACCTCATCTTATTTTTCGCTGAGGAAGATGAGAGCCGCCGCCATGAGGGTTTGAGGAAACTTGTTGTCACAGGATTTCATGGTAGACCTTTCCAGTTTCAAAGGCATTTCTTCTCTCAGATCTGACAAACAACGCCTCCTTATGCTCGGGTAAGCGTTAACATTCTCTATTGATTTTGTCTTAAGCCTTTAATAAGAAAATCATGGCACTCTTGCTTCTATGGCCGCAGCTACATGTTCATATTTTGTTGTACCCCTCTGTTCTTTTACTCTCTGCTAATCGTTTTGCTTTATTTGATGTCGCCACTGTGAGCCTTTGTTTAGTCACGGGGCCCGAAACTCAGCATTTCTCTTCTTCAAAGTGAGCAGGCCGTAGCTTATTCTTCATCTGGGTTTTTCCCTTTTTTCTTTACGAGTGATGTTTGGCCGCCATGTACATGCTGGCTCAAAATTTTTTGAAAGGAATAGAAAAGCTAAGTCTGGTTTCTACCGACTGGAAAAGTCTCATTTATTTTGTCAATCTGAAACCCCTTGGACGCCATTTTTCTGAAGGTTTTGAGAGCTTTACTCCTGGTTCTTGTCTCGGCCGCCATAGGCATTTCCTGTAGAGCTTCTTCCATGGCAGAAATAGAAACACAGCTGCTTTGTTAACAGCTTAAAATCCTTCATATCACTGGCTACAACAAATGTATTTTTCTGTTATTTTTCTTCCATTCAAATATTATTTCTGCTGTGTGAAACCTCGAACCTCCATGTTAATGCTGCATTTTGATTTTTATACAATTTCTGTTCATAATCTTCAGCATTTTGTTTTGAGTAGCTCTTTTTACATTTTTGTGCTATCCTCAACATTCAAGATGGAATATTCACTTCTCTGTTTGAGTATTCTATGCAGGCCACCATGTACATTCTGGAATACTTCATTTCCAGTACTATACTTGAAGATATTTTGAAAAAATAAGTTGATTTTGTTGTAGCTCCATTAAAATGACAGCAAACTAATCCATATCTTGATACTTCAAAATGAATATTTTCGTGTGCATTCATTTCTGAATATTATTCTTACTTGCATTTGCACTTGCATTCATATGTCATTAATTTTGCAAAAATCTGTAAAACACGATATGAATTTCACTTGATTCTGATTGCCTATCTTTTGATCAGCTGGGCTCAACCCTTGTCGGAGCCACATTTTACTCCACTCATTTTGATTTAAGTTATAGCTGCACCTGTAGCTGCACATGAAACAAACAGATTAGAAATAAAATATTTTCAAGATGTATGATCATTTCCTTCTCTCTTTGCGATTGTCAAGAGTGACTTTTAGCTTGCCTGATACATGTAAAAGACAGTTTATACATTATTGGATGGATATGTACGTAGGATTAGAGACTGTTTATTGCTTAGAGCTCAGCTCTAACCATTGCAATCTCTATTGGTGCAAGATATGAAGACTGAAAGTTGCAGAGGGCACAAGACAAGCAAACTGGGGCCGAAAATCTCACAGACGGGAGACCCAAAACAGCCATCAGGTAATAACCAGTCTCCCTTCCTATATATGTATCTTATATTTCCTTTCCATCCATTCTTGTATAATCTGCATTCTATGCATGCGAGACAAGCTAAATCTCACGGCTTGTCTGAGATCTTTTACTTTCAGTATCTCAATTAATTTAATCAGTTGTAAATGAAAATTGTACGTATCAGTTTATGATTTATACAATGAACATTATTCTTCTTCCTTTTGCTCAAAATAAAATGACTGGAAATGGAAATGAATTGAAAGCAAATGTATGAGAAATGAGCAGCTTTGTGAATTCTTGTGCAATGTTACCATTTAAAATAAATTTCAGCATGTGTAGAAATTTGGTAACAGGAGTAATTGACGATGGGAATATTTTACATCCAGAATATGAAGAACAAGAGGTTGCTAATGCACCTATTCCTACAATACAGTGGTCTCAAAAAGAATCCATTTCTATTTTTGATAGGTTTCAGTCAATCTTGGCAAATACGAACACTTGGAACAAGAGCATATGTGTTAAAATTATTAAAATCAAAATTGGAACTGAAAATGATTCAATTGGGCCTAAAGGATTCAGATTAGAAATTAGAGACAAGTCTAAAGAACGAGCTTATTCTTCGAAAACCAGAATTAAGTTAAGGGTTACCCGAGTTGTTGAAAAACCATTGGAGAAAATAACACTAAAAGCAAAAGAGGTTGGGGAAACACAAATTCAAGTTTTGGAGCAACAAGATGAAGAGATTCTTGAATCTTCTACTACTCTAAGTGAAATGTCTCCTCACATTGAAGTTGTTACACCCCTAACTTAATTATGTTTTACTTTTTACTTTTGAAGTAATTAGTAGATGATTACATATGACTCAATGATTTGATGTTTAGTAAAAATATCCAAAAAAATCAATGTTTTCACGAGTTATGTTTATTTTACTATTATTGACATCTATTTAAAAGTTGTCAATGTGTGATGATTTCATAAGGAATATGAAATGATTAATGATACACTAATCTCAAGTTCGTGATTGCAAGTTGCATTCAGGGAACAGGATTTCGCCACTCCAAGAAATGGAGGGAGATCATCATTGGAGAGAACGGAATAGATATCAGGAAAACAATAGTTTAACGCCATCCTAAGTCTTATGTCGATGTAATTTAGCGAACCTAGTTGAGTCAAGTAAGCGGTACTCAACCATTTGGTGTAAGTCAAGATTCATATTCATCAATTGTCGACTTATGTTAAGGAAAGTTTGATTGTCGGCAAGGATTAGTTGATAGTCATTAGTTCTTGTGTGTCCAAAATGGATATACTCAAAAGAGAGTAAATGTATATATATGCTAGTGCTTTAACTATCGTTTTGGTAATTTTCAAATGAAATACCAATATGTTTACCTATTTATATATATTCAATATTTACACAAGATCGTGAAGGGGGACAATACCTCGACCCCAATCACACATCCCGTCGCACGAATTATGAAGAAGTAGAAAAACGTCGTATATTCAATCATAACGATAATATATATGTTTAATTTATATTAATTTGAAGTATGGGTTTAAATTATTCTAAATTGTTGTGAATTCTTGACGCCCGATTGATTGCGAAGCCTTGCTAACAGATTCACTCTGGAGTTGGACCAACTCTAAACAGATGTCACTAGAGGTTGTGGACATTGAAAACTGAATCTGCTGGCTTGAATTCTTGAGCGGCATGACTACTATTGCAAGTCTCGAAAGTTGATTAAGAGGGCTCAAAGTTTGAGAGCCCTTCACCTGCAGTGATGCAGTTTAACTTTTGAGCTGTAATTTTCAATTTACAACCTTGAACAACATGCTCCATTTTTATACTCATGCTAGGAGTTTGACTGCTTTGACGTTCGTGCTGACGGTTTCATCGCAAAGACTTATCAACTTTGAAGAGGTCTTCTCGGGAGTTACGAAGCCTTAAAGCAAATTCTGGTGGTCCAAAAAGACGAGCACCTATTTCCAAAAAGGTGCATTTTCTTCAACACTTAGTCAAATTTTGGCGTTCTTCAACTCGCCTTTCCTTTGAGGATTTTATGTTTCATCTTCTTGTGCGAACAATTGGCAAGTCCCGTGAGCTAGTGAGTACATTCATCGCGAAGCTAAAAGGATGTTGAGAAGATGCCCTGGAGAATATGGCTTTTAATAACCACATCTAATTGCTCAAAATGATGGGAGCCCTAGCCAACAAGGGCGCTTTTGTGTTGATGTAATCCGATTCATCCTCCATTTCACGTCTTCAGATAATCAACACCTAAAGTCATTTGGTATGTCTTATGAACTAGTTGCTGCTATTGGCAACCCTCCGTAGACATTGAAATCGGGTATGAATTTATCTTTACCAATATGTGCAAATATAACTCAAGGATGTGAGCAACTATCATGTGATGCTATATATATGAAAATACTATGGAAATACATCAAATTTACTCTAATAAACAGCTAATAAATGAAAAATACAACAATGGAAAAATACATTGAGAAACTTCACAAATGCATGCCAAAATATGCACCAAACAGATGCCAACTCAACAAAACTCATCAAACAAAACTCTAATAATTTGAACAGCAATATTGCATAAAGATATGTCACTGAAAAAAATATATATGTTGCAACCTACAATAGAAACAACCTGAAGCACACAACTTATTTATTCTCAAAACTACACCTGTAGATATTGATAGAAATAGTCTAAACCAAAATCGATGAAACAAAATGTCAGACTGTGTATGAATCTGCTCTTGGCGACCATCAAAACTACTACCTTCAAGCCTATAACTCCTTGGTTTATCATCCTTATAGTACTTCCTTCTTTGGATTCCCAACCTTAGAAGAAAAAACACAAACTATGAGAATAACATGCATAGAATGAATCCAAAAAGCAAGAATTTTGCATTTTATATTTCTTGCCTTCATCATGAAGCTTCTTGGGCACCCAAAATACATTCCAAAATAGGATTAATCTTGTTTTTCATGATTTTCTAACTCCTTTTCAAAAACAATTCCAAGCAATTAGTCATTTCCCAAAAAGATTTAGTTTTTCCACAAATATTTTTAGAAGCAATTAAATATGTTTTTTCATAAAAAATTTCTCTTCCCAAAACCCACACCACATTTGGGAAATTAACAACTTTGAAGTAATATTTAATATTTATCATTAAATCAGGTTTCTCCCAATCAATTGGAAATATAAACTTTTCTGATTTATTCATCAATCATGATTTACTATTTTAGCATATCTAGCTTACAAAAAATAGTAATTTTCTATTTTTAGAGAATTCAAAAAAAGGGACAGACAAGTCCTCCCATCTAAAAATTGCTTGTCCTCACGCTATTGCAATAATGATACTCCAAAATAATGAAATTGAATCTACCCTATTCTTTCACTTCACCTGGTCACTTGCTGGAGAAGCCTCATTGCGCCGCCATCACTGTGGTTTTGAAACTTACAATTTTCTGATCGTTCTGGTCGATTTTCTGGAGCATTATCTCAGGAGAAAGCAGTGTTAAGTCATTATAGTTGCTAGGTTGGTAACCAGACACCATTTTTGAAAGCTTTTTATTTCCCTCTTGGCCGCAACTTATATACTTTTTTTGATGGTTTCCATTTTGTCACTGATGTATTCTGAGGCCACCATCAGATAACTCGAACCCATCATTTGGTAACCCAGTGAATGCTCGGCCGCGACTTCTCCAATGCTTAAAAGGCGCTAACGGTGAGTTCCTTTGTTTCTATATGCAAAGATTTTTAGGAACCCATCGTGCGGCCTCCATGATTTTATGATGGAACTTTCTGTGTTTTATTTTTGCTATGTATATGGTTCGCCATTAAACGTTCATTCTGTGTGAATATGCTTTGCTGCGACTTTATTTCCATTTCTTATTTTCTGGCTTCTTTACTGTTGGTGATTTTCTTTGTAGACTATAGCCAGCATTGATGTATATTCGCCTAATCTTCTTTGCGAGAGTTAGTTGCTTTTGTATTCTGTTCTAGCCGCCATTGGTTCGAAAACCTATTTTGTTTTCCTTTGTAACATGAAGAACTCGACCTCTGTAATCTCATAGCCGCCATGAAAGTTTGGTTGAAACAAGATTTTAACAAGTGTTTTGAAACCCTTATATCTTTCAAGCTCAACATCTATGTTGTTTTGATCATTCTGGATGCTTGTCATCTCCTACTGAAATGAAGTATTTCATATATTATCAAACCGTAAACCATTTTCCTCAATTCGTTGTTTACAACCCTCCATTCCTTATATAAAGATGCATGAAAAATAACATTGTTGATGTGTGGGCCACTGTTGACATTGAGTAACTATTGATTGTTTTTGTTACAAATATCGATGAAGACCTTACCCTCTAAAGCATGCATGCTGAATTCATGGTTGCTGCTTATATGCCTTTGTGACTGTAATATACATGCACAAGATATTGTATTTCTTTCCTTATAAGCTTTAAAAACTCAAAAAAAACTGACAATAATGAACATTTTTGGATATTACTTGCATCTTCATGGCTACAGCTAGATTTGTCCACTTAACATTCAGTCTAGGTCTTACTTGAAATAGACCTGCTATGATAATCTCTCATCTCTGTTTATTTACCTGTTTAAAAGTACATGGCCGCCATGAGGAAATCAGTCCTGGGTCTTTCATTGATAATCTCTGATATGTTGTTGTTCCATTTTGACTGTACTTTGTCATTTTATTGTGACCAAGAACTATGAGTTTCCTTCATTTCATTTAGCTTTGTAAGTTCAGCATATTACAATTATATGAAATATAGATGTTGATTGTGCCTCATCATTGTAATGGAACTGTTTACCTTTGAGGAATGAAGTTGAACTTGAGTTGTTTTTATGAAACTCTTTGAAATAAGGCAGTTTGTTTGATTGTACTTTTAGTTCCAGCAGCTCTCTTTTGACTGTTTTGACAATATTAATGAACTCTCATATGTTACTTGAGAGTGTATCCTTTTGATATGCCGGGCTCAACCCTTGTGGGTGCCCGTTTTTCTTCACATATCTGATAAAATGATCACGAACATAATGAACCTGTTCCTGCACAGTGAACAAACATGTTAGCAAAATAAAAGAAGCTGAAAGCCTTCTCTTTTCCTTATGCTGCTTTCAATTTGCGTAATCATCTGATAGATGCCTGAATAGATGTAAATTATATTCCTGCATAAGACTGATTTTGATTCATCATTGCATAGAGTTAATCTCTAACATCATTTCTGTTGATCCCGCAGGACATCTCAAAGAGAGCGAAGTTGAGGAACCTGGAAAACTTCAACAACACCAATAAAAGACATCAAGCATCACGGGTTCCATCATTACAGGCAATGATGAACCACTCTCCCTTCTATGTTTATTTTGTCAACAATTGTATAGCATACAATCTGTTTTTGCACCTCTTATTTGACTATAAGAATCAAAATGAGTTACTTCCAAGGCTTGTGTGGGATTTTGGTTCGTACATTATGAATAAAACAGCAAAAATTATGCCAACTTATGATATCATTTTTGAAATGTTTTTTTGCATAACATTACTGAAATTTACACTATAATAAATCAATGCACGATATGAGTACTGGAGCAGAAATTTTTAAGCAACTTGTGTACCTTGGCTTCAATTTACAATTCAGCTCTACCTGTTTGAGTTGCTAGTGATACATCACAAACTACTTCAAACTTTGTTACTCCTAGAAGGTTACTTGATGCAACCTTAGGATCTGATTTGGAATACTAATCTAACATATGAATAACAGAAAATCTCATCTTATAGCAACACCAAATACTCCACCAAAATCTGAATATTGGTATGGCAAACCATCAACCCTTCTGATGGTAATTCATGAACTCCTTGAGTCCTCTAGCTAGCTAACATTGATCACTCCATAAAATCTTCAGAATGTTAGAACAAAATAATCTATCAAGTGATTTACTAATGTTCTCAAATGTCTCCACCATGAAACACTTCCAAAACAAGATCTCTCTGCAAGATAAATAAGGCCTAGGTTCTCTAGCAAGAAATGCACTACCAATAAGCAACTTGTACTTGAGACTTCTAATACAATTGATAATGCTATGAATTTGATTTTTGTTGCTAACAAGACTTTTACAACAACAATTGTATCTGCTACCACAGAAAATACATCCATTTGTAAAATTTATTCCATTCACCTCTACACTATTGAGATTCATATCATGAAAATGCATAACCAAAGGCCCAAACATTACCTCAATCTGAGAGGTCTTTTTCAGCATCTTGGGTTGGTCTATAAGATCCAAAATGTAGCAGTAGACTGACCATATAGCAGCAATAATAATTCCATGCCACTCTAAAAACCCAAATGATAAAAAACTAATCTTGTAGGAAGATGACTAACTCTTTGGAATCATTCATTGCCATATTGACTTCCTTCACAAATACTTGTAGAATGGATGCAATAAATGTGCCATCAACAAAATGTAACATAACGAAAACAATTTGACCTCTATGGAAGACTCGAGAATGCCAAGAAACCATCATTCTGAAAAATTCATCTATCACCATCTTTTGACATGCCCATTTTTGTGACCCCTCACTCCCACGGTACCCAAATAAAAACAGTCTCCTTTCAGAGTAATCCATCTCCAATGTAAATATTTCATGAACCATTGGATTTATGAATTCGTCCAAATTTATCATCATACATTGTGAATCCATCTTTCAAAACTTTGAGATTCACTTCATCAAGTTTCTTGAATTTCCACAATTGCATTGAAATCCCAAAATTCTTCCTATGCTCAATAACAAATTGCTTATGAAATGATGTCTCCACAACAAACCAGATCATGTAAAGGAGGAAATAACCATGTAAATGAAATCCAAATGGAAATGTAGGGGAAAGATATATGGTAGTAGTAACACAATCATCCCCTACAGTCACAATACCTCTACCAACCAGCTTTACCCAAGAACTGTTTTGTTGCAAGGTTGAAGAGTCCATCCAACTCATTTGCAAATCAAGATTTGGAGTCATGTACAAGCTGATCTGAAAGTGCATATTAGTACTAACACTAGAGGTTGACCCACTACTCCAAACATGAGACATCTCATGGTAAGAAACTGCACCTAGATCCTGAATCCAACAATGAAGTCCAACCTCATCATTGCAATCAGTTTGACCTTTATTCCCCAACTCAAAAAAGGATTATCATTAATCATATTATAATCTATCACAAATAAAGGATTAGCAACAAGATGAATATTACATCCATCCTCTTGTGCATCCAAACTCCAACTATCTAAATGTGCCAAGTCATCCTCCTCCTGAATGCAATCTAACTCCCCCATTAATTATCTCTCCTCCATTATTCGAAAATCAGCTCATAGGCAATATTAAGCTCACTTTGATCCTTTGGTGCATTTTTAGTGATTCCTCCTACATGCATGTGTGTATTATCCAATCTATATGAATTTTTCATTTCATTTCGAATAAACACCAAGAATTGTCTTCCACAACTTCCCTCATACATATCAAGTTTTGTAGATTTAATGCACTATTTTTATACTGCATGCAAGAATGAAAACCTTTTTCATACCTGTCATCAACCTTATCATGTCTATCCCAAACCTAATAGACATCCCTTTCACCAACTTGATGACAATTTGTAGCATCGGATTGAAGATCCCCATCAATAACGCTATTGTGTCTATGATCATTATCATAGCTTCTATGTTTTTGCTCAATATCAAAATTGCTATATATTTTTTCAAAATCAAATCTCCTATTTATTTGCTCAAAATTAGCATCAGCCAACAATAAATCAGATTTGGGATCAATATCATTAACATACATAGCAGCATTAGCTCCCTTATGAATTAAATACAACATTGGAATGAAATGGAAATTCATCCCAACAAAGATCCTCATCACAATTATATGTTGTCACACCTAGATCCCATGTGAAAGAGGGTTGATTACTTTGATCAAAATATAAGTAGTCATTGTGCTCCCCATGAGTGGTAGCCACTTTAGAAGTGTCATTCTCCACCTTCCTAGGACTGAAATCTTCATAAAATTCAAAACCAACTATAACGTCATCAATGAAATGATATGAGTCAACATTAAAAACTAAATTAGAGATATCATCACATTTTCCTCTTTCATGTCCATCTTCTAAAATTACCTCAAACAACCTATCATCAATTTTCGCTCCATAAAACACATCAAGGTTGATATTAGTCTTATAATATTTGACAAATGAATCCAAATTAGGATTCAACTCTTCCACTTGTTCTTCTTGCAATTCTGATTTTTCTTCATGTTGCAT